>JAPKID020005661.1:0-11010 GCA_026931265.2 Tropidonophis doriae | reverse complement strand
CAGAAGATGCTTTGAAACAGCACAGCAATCTAGGGCTGAAGGGATCTCAGAGGTCATCTTGTCCAATTCCCTGTCCCAGCAGGAAACCTTATATCATCTGGATTACTTTGGTCCCTCTAACATAGAGGAAAATTGCCAAAAAGGAGGAGGAGTTTAGTAGGACAAGGCTGCCATGCAGAGGAGGCAGAGATAGTCCTTGAGTTATGATCACAATTGAGCCCTAAATTTTGATTGCTAAGCAAGAGCATTGTTAAGTGAGTTTCACCACATTTTCACCACATAACAGTCATGTGCAAGCTAGGGAATAACATCTGAAGGCGTGTATAATGTAAATGAAGTTCAATGTGTATAGTTTTAGAAGAGCTCTTCTGTGTGTCTGTGTTTGTGTGTGTACCAGTGATGGATTTCAAAAATTTTTAGAACCTATTCTGTAGGTGTGGCCTGTTTTGTAGGAGTAGCTTGGCCATCAGTGACTGGGTGGGAGTGGCTTGTCAGTCATGTGACTGGGTGGGAGTGGCTTGGCGTTCATGTGACCGGGTGGAAGTGGCCAGCTTGTAAAATGTAGTGAAACTCATTTAACACTCTTGCTTAGCAACCAAAATTTTGGGCTCAATTGTGATTGTAAGTTCTCTTTCTTTTTCTTTCTTTCCTTTCTTCCTCCCTTCTCTTTCTTGTCTCTCTCGCTCTCCTCCCTTTTTCTTTCTTTCTTGTGACTTTTTCTTTCCTTCCTTCCTTCATGTATCCCACTTTTTATTTTCTTCCTTCTTTCTTGTCTCTCTCCAACTTTCTTCCTTTCTTTTTCTTTCCATCTTTCTCTTTCTTTCTTTGTCTCTCTCTCTGTCTATCTTTGTCTCTCTGTTCGCTCTCTCAATCCCTTCTTTCTCTTTTTCTCTTTCTTACTCTTTCTTTCTCCCCTCCCCCCCTCACACATCCCTTCTAGTTGGCAAAATATTCTGTTTTGCCAGCTGGGAGACTGGCAAAGAAGCCTCACTAACCATTTAAAACTAACCCTATCACGCTACGCACATTTAACTGGAGTGAGTGGGGTGGGGGTGATTTTCATGGGGGCAGAAAGGGGACTCGGCACTTGGCACTGAAGGCTTCACTCCTGAAATGCCCCCATCTTCTAACATATAGCCGTAGGCATTGGAAGGCTGAAAACGCCACCCCCATGCATTCATGAGGGCAAGTGGCTCCATGAAGTGCATTGGGGAATCAGGTCAATGGGCAGCGATGACTGGAAAGGAGAGACATTTCATTTTCGGGGTTCCTGCTCTGCTCGGCTCTTGGAAGGGCTTAGGTGGTGGTGGCAGCTCCTGGGGAATGAAGTCTTCGTGGCCAGTCTCTCTCCTGAGCTGCTTGCTGAATCTGAGTCACCTGTTGCTTGTGGGAGAAGGAGGGGAGGCAGCATAAAGCAGTGCCATCTAAGTAAGCTTCTGAATAACTGGGAAAGAAAGCCGCGCTTGGAACCTGCCGAAACTGCTGCACAAAAACCACGGCTTTTTTTCCCAGTTACTCAGAGGCTTTGGTTTAAGGTAGTGCTGATTTACGCCACCCCTCCTCCTCCTCCTCCTCCTGCAAGCGACAGGTGCCTCAGACTTAGCGAGCAGCTCAGGAGAGACAATGGCCATGATGACTTCACTCCCTAGGAGCTGCCACCACCACCACCACCACCTAAGCCCTCCCAGGAGCTGAAGAGAGCAGGAGCCCTTCTGCAAGGCTAGAGAGGGGGATTGTGTGAGCAGCTGTTCCACTCCTGCTTGTGCGCCTCCCAGACTCACAATGCCCTGGCCCAGCTCTCCCTGCAGATCCAGGGCACTTCCACTGCCACCCACTGCTGCCGCCATCCCAGCGTAGCTTTTTAGGTGGCTTCCAAACCAAGTCTTCTGGCAGTGGCCGCTCTGGACGTACTCTATAGTTCTACGCTGAGAGTACGTTCTGCCAGCAGCCGGCCCACAACCATAGGTACGCTCTGCCAGCAGAGGTGCCTTGGATCTGCGGGGCTGAGCGGGGCCAGGGCATCGTGAGGCTGGGAGGTGCACAAGCAGGAGCAGAACAGCCGCTCGCACAACCCCCCTCTCCAACCGTGCAGAGCACCATTCACTGGCATTTGAAAGTGCCAAGCCACGGGAGCTGGACGGCGGCGAACAGGCGCTCACAAGACTTGGCAATACCCCTAGGTCAGTGGTCGGCAAACCGTGGCTTGCGAGCCACAAGTGGCTCTTTGGACCCTGGAGTGCGGCTCTTCCTCCACCGGGCAGACTCCGTCTGTGGCATAGGTGGCTGCTGCTGCTTCTGCTACCCTCGAGCCTTGCGACGCTCTGCTCCTGCCGCCCAAGGTTGCCCGGCAGGTTGTCTGGCAGTGGTGTCAGGCAGGGAAGCCAGGCGCATCTCCACCGGCTCCCTCCGACAGCCATCACAGGACACGTTCTGGGGCTGCCTGCCAGGCATGGCTGGGAGGGAGGTGGGCGCGCAGCCCCAGAACATGCACTGTGGTGGCTGTCAGAGAGAGCCGGTGGAGACACACCCAGCTTCCCTGCCCGACCTGCTGGGTGGTAGCCTCGGGTGCTCGCCCTGCTCGCTCGCTCGCTCGCCCGCCTGCTCACTCGCTGCGGGAGAAGGCATCCATAGCCTCCCCAGCCAGCATGCTGGCCCTTCGGCTGCTTCCGGGAGGGTGGGGAGGAGAGGGGAGAGAGGGAATGACTGACAGACACACACAGAGAGAGACAGGGGGGAGGAAGAGACAGAGAACAGATTTGTTACTTGGTTACTGGTATTCTTTAAGGGATCATCCCTGTGCCTGTGCAGACTGATTTTATGAACTTTCTGAATCTCTAGCCAGGGACTGGAATTGTTTTCTGCTTCTTCTGGGCACATTTTGACGAATGAAATGAACGGAGTGCTAAGTTCATTCTCAAAACCATAAAAGGAAATGGACACTTGTAGAAGACATAAGGACTTCATCTGATACCTAAAACATATTGCTTGATAACTCCTTCAAGGTTTCAATCCTGACTTCTTATGAGGCTACACTTTACTGACATTACTGACTTAGTATTTGTTGTCACGGACATCTTACATTTTTCTAAAGCATATGATTGAATAGATTTAGGATAGTTATCATAGTGACATATTCAGAGCCTAGGTTAAGAACTATAGTGAACAATTATCTTGTTCATTTGGTTTTGGCTTAGGGTAGAATGTAATATTTCACAAACAAAATGGCTTAAATCAGGGGTGTCAAACTCAAGGCCCGCAGGCTGCATTTGGCTCATAGAGTACTTAGATCTGACCCATGGGCCCACAGTAGAAACTGCAAAGGACTGGCCTGCTGTGCCTCTGCCAATGAAAACATAGCTCCGGGAAGCTGTGTGTGGTCCCCTTGGGTTCTGTTTTCACTGGCAGAGGGTTGCAGGAGGCTGTCATGGCTGAAAATGGAAGCCTTGATAAGTGACGTTGAGCTGACCATGCCCTGGTCCTGCAAGGTGAAACACAATTCTGATGCAGTCCTCAGTGAAATCGAGTTTGACATCCCTGGCTTAAATATATGGTAAACTAGTCCAAGACATATTAGATGTAATAGCCATTGTTAACAAACAAACCCATGCATAAAGTGATGTGTGAACCCAACTAGGAGTTCCATGAACAACCCTTGATTTGGTGTATACCCTCTCCTTTTTGTCTATAAAAAATCCCCTTTTCACTTCAGTAGTCCAATAATTAAAAGTCCAGGATATAAACAGAAACATTAATCCTACTATGACACTGATTTAAAGGGAAGCTCCATCTTTATAAATTAATGACATTGTCCTCCACAAGATAGGCACACATGTAGCACAGACAACTGGAGTGGGGTTTGAGTTGGGGGAGATATATACACACCTACACATATAAAATAAATAATGTATACTTTTACTTTTGTATGACACATTGTAGGTAAGGTGTACACAGTTAACACAAAAAAATATTCAGTATAGGTACTTTTATTTGTATTGGGGTGCACATTCTATGAAGGCTTACTTCTACTTATTCAATCAATATTAGCAGGTGTAGGCTAGGATTTATCAAAATTAATTGAACATCTGAATAAAATCTACACATTAAATTACATGTTAAGCAGCAGCAGCAGCTTCATCACCAATCTAGCAGAGGTCTATGCACCATTCAAGGAATACCCTAAAGTAGTTATATATTGCTATGCTTCTAATGATTAAATCGAGGAGCAGACAATTATTATTTAGTGCTGACCTTGCAATCCATATCTGACTAGCTGTTCAATGGAAGCAAGAGACAGACTAAAGTTGATACCTTGCAAAGTTTCCAAACTATCTTTAATGATAGTCCCATATACAATATGTTTCAGTAATCTTCTGAGGAATTAATAGGAGCATATATACTGTAACTAATATGAGGTTACATCCATCTACATCAGGGGTGTCAAATTCTCAGCCTGCAGGCTGGACATGTTATGTGCTGGCTCCATCCTCGCCCGGTTTAGCAAAGGGGTGGAGAAATCCTGATATATCACATGACACCGCCATGGCGACATGAGTTTGACACCCCTGATCTAGGTGGTAGTTTAGCCTGCAATGATGAGATCTTTGCCCCTAAGCCTACTAGCTATTGTCTCCAGTGACAATAATGGATTTAGATGTGCTGTTAAACTGTATATTTTTCAAGAAGGAAAAACACCCAACTGAATTTGTTGATTATTGCTTATTTATGCAATATCTGCTGTTTCTAGACTGAGCTCCATAGCATTACAGTTCAATGGAGTAATCAAGAGTTGAATTTCAAAAAAAGATGTATAATATGCTAGAAGCATAAAATTTCCAGCACAAACAAACCAATAGCCAATGTTTTCATACAGATCTCATTCACTTCAGTGGTCTTAACAGGACTTCTTTGTGATAGTTTGGTGTGGGTGCGTGCATGCCTACATTTTGGATCACATACAAGTCTACTTCTAAAAATGTATTAAAATATATTGTCCTATTGAGCAGATAGCATTCTGAACAACCAAAAAACATTCATACAAATGTTTATTTCAATGTTCCACTTTCACTATGGCCAACCATATACCTAGGCACAAGCCGTACACAACATTAACCCCCCAACTGTCTTTACATACTCATGTTCCCCAACAATAGTCACTGATATTAGAATCACACACACTGGCATTACAATCTAATATTACACTGATATTGGAATCATTGCGTAAGTAGAATTATTAACGCAGTTTCCCTTATTAGTAGTCCCTGACAATCTTCTTCCATATCTCTAGGCATCATCAACACCAGACATTAGATTACTGAAATAGATAGAACTTGGTTCCAAATAAATGTTTGCATAATAATACTGAAGATTAAAGCAGTCAGGTTGTAAACTGTCATGCGTATCAAATGCAGCCTACATGAATTAATCACATTTTTAATGTATTCAAGTGTAATAGTATATTGTAAGTGTCTCTTAACAAGAGATTTTAAAAATGACATCTTATCTAACTTCCACCCATTGGTAAAATGATTTTAATAAATTACCAAATAATGCAAAGTAATCTTCCATGATAATCTTCCACGAAACAAATAATGTGGATGTTTAAATACTCAAATGAAAAAATAGAATTGTAAACCCACATATTTGTGAATTTGCCTACAGGTTTAAGCTTCAAAATTGTCATCACACCCCATATACGTAAAATATATGATTCCCCTTTTTCATTAGATTTAGTTCACTTTAAATCACTATCACTTGTTAGTTTCTTTTTTTAACTGTATTATCACTGTTATTTTTCTTCTATTACATTTTGGTAGTTATACTGGTATATATAGAGAGAGACATAGAGTAAAAATTAATTAGGATAATACTGGTAATTTCTTTCTTCACATCTTTCTACAATATATTTCTATTGTATTGTCGAATCTAAATAATATAATAAATGAATTATTACACAATATTTTGATGCCACCTATTAAAAGAACCGATTGACTTACAGAAGTAAATTAAGAACAATAAAAAAATCTTGAAATATTTAAAATGATAAATATTAAAATAATTGTTAGAGTTAAAAGATAAATAAGTATTCTATCAACTCCAAAAGATCTATTGATGGCTTAAAAATATGAGCCAAACTGACTTGGAATAGTCCTGTAATTTACTCCTGAAACTAATATATAGCACAGAATTACAGGTAATGAGAGTAAAACTTTCATTTTTGAAACAGGGAATGCAAAAGTTTGATACAATACACTATGGTAGATATATTTAAGTTTATTTGATTGTTTTTATTTTATTTTGGTAGCAGATTAGCATAAAACTAATAACATTTTTAAAAAGTACTGCAAGTGTTTTCTTATGGTTTAGTAAGGGAATGCCTCATCAAACCAACAAGCTTAAGCACTTAAGGGCACTAGCCCTGCTAATTTCAGTTGCAGTGTATCTTACCTACTTAGAAGTTAAATCCCACAGAATTCAATAGGAACTTAATTCTGAGTATGCATAAATTGCACTGTTAATCAAAAGTTTATCCTATAATTTTGTTGTCTGTTTCCTATTTCCAGCTCACCCATTGTGCATTTTCCCCAACCAAACCGCATAAATGAATTGGCCAATAAACATGCTATGTAAAAACAACTATACAATCATCATAAAGCCAGGGCTACATCTGAGAATCTCATTTTGATTTATTAGCCTCTCTTATAAACTTCACAATCAAATATCTGCTCCTAATTCTCAAAAATGCAGAGTGATGACCTTAGGAATATTAAAATTAGGTTAAGGACAAAAAGGACGAGTAGAGGTAAATTATAATTGTGATAAAGAACGTCCTTTACTCCCTGGTCATCTCCAAAGAAAAAAGACTCAGTTATTAAAGCAAAAGAAAGGAGTCCCTTGTGGAGATGGGGCGGGATACAAATATAATAAACTTAAACTTAAAAGAAAACACCCTAAAAAGACAAAACACCTCTTTCTGAAGGTAATATATCAGTGGAAAGGTATGGTGAGGATATATTTGCTTGGACCTGATAAGGCTTTTCCCATCTGCTACATTAGTTAAATAGAATGGAGATAGAAACTCTAAACCCAAACTCTAAAATTTAAACCTACCAGCCAAGATAACTATCCTTTGCATTTCTTGTCCGCCGTTATATCTAGCTCTCTTGGTTGTCACATGGCCAGTGAATAAAGCACTTCTAGGAAAGGGTCAGGGGGAGAATGAGAAAGAGAGAGAAAAATCTTATCTCAACATCAAACTGTGCCTGGTGACAGCAGTGTCTAGGCTGTAAGTAATGTTCAAAGGATTCAACAATGCCTGTGACTGATCATTCTCTTTCCCTTGCCATCACCTGCTGATTTTGTCCAGGTGTTTTATGGCTATCTGGAGGCTCTGGAAAACAGACAGAAAGAAGACTTTGCCAATTTCTTTTGTCTGGGATTGTGAATTCCTTACACAGATGGTGGACAGCCAAACACCAGACTCATTTGCCTTCACCCTCTAAAGGAGAAAATGATAATGCTCTTCTCATCCCAAGCACCAACTGAAATGTGCTGGTGGTTAAGATATAAAAAGTAGAAAAGGGGTTTTCTCCCCCTCTTCAAAAGACATATGGCTGATTTTTTTTTGTATGAGTGAGTGTGCACTTATCCATATGTTTATAATATCAGAACTAGTACAGTAATAAACAGAGAGATAAAAGCAAAATCATTACTATTAATTTAAATGTAGGAGCAAGGAAATGTCTAATATAATTGGGTGCTACAATATTTTAGTGTATTTCAAATAGTACAGAAAATGCAGATCCTATTTATACTATGTGCATAGTTGATCCATCCATCCATCCATCCATCCATCCATCCATCCATCCATCCATCCATCCATCCATCCATCTATCTCTAGCCTCAAAATATCTTTTTTTGGAGTGACAAAATGTTATCACGGGAAATCTCAAATGTCTTTTAAAAAATGATGGTGAAAATGTGTACCAATAATTTTGTTATTTAAATTTACAAATATTTTCTTTCAGCCAAAAGGATACAAAAATAGTACTATAATTACATACATTGCCTATGCTTAAATAGCCCAGTCATATTTTTTGGAAAGTATGAACATGCATATTAATAAATGGCATTAATCTATTGTAGTTCACATTTTTTAAAAATTGTACATTCAGTGGACGTTTCATTGATCAGAAATAGAAATGAATCAAGCTATTATCATTTCACAAACATTATTTTTATCTATTACAACTTTTTTGCTTCCCTGGGCCACATTGAGTAAAAATGAATTGTCCTAGGCTGCATATATAATATACAATATAGTTAATGTATATAAACACACATAATAATGTTAAAAGGTTATAAAAGGATCTTGTTGGCCATATTACCAGATTCATAGGTGCACTCTTCCAATGCTTAAAACATAATAAAAAAACAGGAGAACAGAATAAAATGTAAATCAGTAATCAGAACATTAAATGTGTGGCCACATGCATCTATCAATAGAACTAGCACTGTTTGCATGGTCAAAGTCACACCTCCTGGTAAAGAGTCATGACAGTTTCTGCTGCTATGCCTGCCTTATAGAACTGCATCCTCCTGGTAATCTGGTTACTGTCACCATGTTGGCTTTTTCCAAGGCATTAAAATCTGGATGCTCTACAGGAATTTGGGTTTGGAGGTTTAAACAAGCTTTGATGTTTGACTGTTTCATTTAGTGATTCAATAGGAATCTTGACCAGTTGAATTGTAGTAGGCTCTGTACAATTGATTTTATGAATTATATTCTTTTGTTTCTTTGCATTAATCTTTGTGTAGACCTCCCAGATTTTCCTTTGCAATGTGGGCAACTACATATATATATAACATCACGACTTTTTAACAATATTATGTGCATTTATATACATTAATTATATTATATATTTTACACGGCCTAGGACAGTGATGGTGAACCTATGGCACGGGTGCCACAGGTGGCAAGTGGAACCATTTCTTAGGGCATGCGAGCTGTTGCCCTGTCAGCTCCAACATGCATATGTGCACTGGCCAGCTGATTTAGGCCTTCTTTTGAGGCCATTTTTTGCCCTCTGGAGGCTTCAGGGAAGCTTCTGAACCCTCTTGAGGTGGGGAGGGAAGGCTGTTTTCACCCACCCCAGGCTCTTAGAAAGCCTCTGGAGCCTGGGGAGGGAGAAAAAAGTGTGCCAAAGGCAGGGGGTCACGCACATGGCATTATGGTGCAACTCTAAATGGTTTTTAGTTAGGTTAGGGTTTTTAACTTAATTTAATTTTACGCAGGGTACAGGTCTAGTTTAATAATGTTTTAATTTGTATATAATATTCGTTTTGCATGGTTTTAATTCTACCTGTACACCGCCCCGAGTCCCTGTGGGGAGAGGGGGCGGTATAGAAATTTTATATAAATAAATAAATAAATAAATAAATAAATAAATAAATATTATGCATTAAATTTCTTCAAGAATAGCTTCTTCTTATGAATAACTCCATAAATCAATGATGGTGGATCTGCTTCCTAACAATGAACACAATTTTAGTCATTAAAGTAGGGCTAGGGGTGCTACATATTCATCATACTTACATACATCCTCTTAGCCTGAAAATAACAGTTGTGTGTAGATTTTGGATTATGGATCCTAAAATCCTGACCATTGGTTATCAGATAAAAATTTTAAAAGGGGGGGGGCAAATATTTGACCCTCCTTTTTTATATAGAATCATGTAAGAGATGCCACAGGATCATACATAGGATCATGAACATATTAATGCATTTTTATTTACCCTTCCCATTCCCAGGAAACAGTATTTACAGTTTACAGTTTATTACATTCATATCCCACCCCATCTCCACAAGGGACTCGGGGCGGCATTTCTGCATACGGGGATTATTCTGCTAAAGCCATAAGGTAAAAAAGGGTAGTTTCAACTGAAATAAATAACAACCCTATAGCATAAACATTAATTCAGAAGAGACTTCAGTGTTATATTACTTTATGAACTAATTAGCAAGAAGGGCATTATAGGTTGTTAGGAGATAAATGAGTTATTCAATATATTTTTTTGAATTACCAACATAATATAAAAATATTGAGGAAAACTTGATGACCATAAAACACCTTTTAATTACTTTTATGTAGAATTGATAGAACATTTAATTTAATCTAGTAAGAAAAATTTGATAGCCAATTGGAATTGCTTCAATTTGACAATATAAGAAAGATCACAACAAACCATAGCTGCTACATGGTTTATGTAATTAGGATAAAAAGTGCTCAAAATCTAAGCTTAATATTAACCCTGAAAATATCACATATTACCTATAAAATGTATTGAATTAGAGCAATAACCTTGCATTCAAACATTTAGTGTGTCACTCTTGCAATGCAAAACTCCGAGAAGCTTACTTGAGTAAATATAATAGTTTATAGAACTAGCTCAGGGAAATAAACTTTAAAAAAGATTAATATTCTACTCACAATTTATTTTTTTATTTCTAACAATTCTGCAAGTTCATTTTTCCATTGTTTTGAAATTACAAATTGTGAATCCTTTGCTTTGCTCTGTATTGAATGGAAAACTGAGCTTGTTGAACAAAGTATCAAAAATGTTGTTTGGACTGAATTCAGTATTTAGGAATAGGAAATAGATTTATTGAAAACATATTTATTTCAGAAATCTAACATTTCAAAATACAAATTATATTAGAAGAATGAAGAAAAGAACAACACAGAAAATGGAAAATATCTTTCAATTATCTCTTCACTCCTTGGTTAAAATTTTTAGGTGCAAATTATCTATAAGTTTTCCACTATTGTACATTTAAAAAAAAAAGATATCTACTGTATATTCCGGCGTATAAAACGACTTTTGAAACCCAAAAAGGTCAACCAAAAATCGGGGGTCATCTTATACGCCGAGTATGCGCGCCTCTCACCTCTCCGCACTGTTTCTGATTGCCGGCCGGGAAGCTCAGAAACAAGAAGCAAGGTGGAAGGGACG
>JAPKID020005660.1:0-11012 GCA_026931265.2 Tropidonophis doriae | reverse complement strand
ATTTAGGATATCAGTTAAGAAAAGTATAATGGATAATAACATCAAAAATTATTTATCAATTGACAAACATTTATATTAGATATCAGAATTTTTCTTTTGGAAAGCTAGAGTTTTATCCTAAATAAAAACTAAAGAAAGCATTTGGACTATAATTTCAATGACAATCTAATTTAAGAAATTTGTTTGAGATTTATATGGTGCCTCTTGCATCTTTTTTTCATAATCCATGTGGATTTTCATATATCAGGTATTCTAGCAGTTTTTATACTACAATTTTCCTCTTGTAAAAATAAGAGGCAGAATAGCCAGAAAGACAGGTTGTTTATTTATAACTATAAATCTTTTGGTTGGCAACTGCACATTTACACATACAGGTTTTGCACCTGCATTAAAGCCTAGCAAAAACCTTCTATAGCTAAGGTTTTTGATAGTCAAGAACCTTCCATAATTGAAATTTTGGGTGGAAAACATGTCAGTACTGTCAAGGAAATTTCTCCTCTTTCCTTTTCAGTTTCTAAGGATTAGCAAAGAAATACTTGAACTAGAATCACCCAGCATGATAGACTTAAAAGAGGAAGGAGAGTGGTTTATGCAAATTCACAGATTATAAAGAACCACATTTGCAAATAAACAATCTATTTTCCTTTATTGTGGCCTCAGTGCAACACACATTTGGGGAAAGTTTACCTGACAGTGGTGGCCCACTGCTTCTATTAGATCAAAACAAACAAGAGGAATACTCTAATTAAGAATTTCCCCTGACCCACTGACTGAGTTGGGAACATATGACAAAACACAAAGGCCTTAACCAGATGCTTCTTTGTAGATGTCTGACAGAAATATACTGTTGCAAAACACTGTTGATATTAAAAGGGTCCATGTGGAGTGAATACATAATTCCTAATTCATTCAGAATCTACCTTACAAAAATGGATAGAAACCTGCAGTAAGGCTTTTCATAGTCTCACCAATGAATATTAAAGGCAACAGAACAATTGCATCCAAGAACTATATTGTGGAATGAAAAGGGATTGATAAACCACTGAAACCTGTTCTGAAAATCATATTTGGTAAAATATTCTCAGGGGCAAACCCACAGTGGAGAATAAAACCAGAGCTGTGAGACCCAAGAGCCATTGTACTAACGTACTAAGCTTGATTATATTAATCCACAAGCTACAAACTGTAGTTCAACAGGCTAAAGCTACAGATTTAAAAGCCAATAAATTCTATTGTACCCTGCCTTTGAAAACAAAACCAATGAGTGAATTTCTTAGCTATAGAAGCGATTAAATAAAAAAAGGAATATCATCAATTAACCCTGCTAAGTGGCAGAAAAGGAACGAAGAGGAAGAGACTGTTTCCATGCATGCCAATACTGACATAGTTCCCCAGGAAAATTTTCTTCAGCAATAGAAGATTCACAAAACTCACATAAGTAATGCACAGAGACCACACATGAAGAACCAGAGACACTTTTAGGGATAATACCTTTGTAATTATTCCACAAAGGAATGATTCAAAACATGGCTAACAACTGGGAAACAACCAGGAACAAAGAGGTTTGTTCTCAGAATTATTACTATATGTAATAATATTATAGATCTAATCTACTTGAACTAAATTCAAACCAAGAGTTGTTTTCTCTAAATACAAAGTACGATCACTAGTAGTTAATGAACACTAAGAAAATTAAACAATCAGAAAATGCCTAGATTAAAATACTGGAGGTACAATGCAACTTGAAATTGCAATGATATTGCATTAGCCTCATAGTAAAGTTTTACTGGAAAGCACTTTACTGCAGATTAACAAAAATGGCATGATTGTTGGTTTAAAAAAACCATTCTTTCCAAAGTGCATCTACTTCAAGAAAACTAGAAAAATCTTGAACTTCTATTTTTGAAACTTCTACAAAGAACGTTTTAAGATTTTCCACTAATTTGGAAATACCTGTTTAGTATTTAAAGAAAAGAAACAATAAACACCATATAGCATATAATTTTACCTGTGCAGAATTCATAATACAAGGAACATGCTACAAGGAATACAAATAAGTTTACCTGAGCATTAATCCTTACCTGCTCCCCGTACCATTTCCACTTGGAAAGTCATGGACTTTAACTGGAAATTGTTCCATCTGACTAAGACAATTATTCATTTTATGGACCAATGCTAACAAAGGTGCATTTTCTAAAGGTTCTAATCTTCCAAGGGGTTCTTCTCCAGGAAGCTGTAAAAATTAATTTTTTTCCCATTATGTAAATATCAAAAGCTTGGACAAGTCAACATTTAAATAATCCAAATGGACAAACAGAAATGGAACAGAAATATATATATATTTGACAGGGACCACTGAATTTGTTCAGCTCTTAATGAGGAACTGAAATTAAACAATATATATTATTTTACTTCTTTGGACAATATGGAAGCTATATTCCAAATGTTCTAGACAGTAGAACTCTGATAGACTATTGTTCATCAAGAACATTACAATTGTATTTTACTTAATTTGTTAACTGTCTTGATCATTAACCTGAAGAATTTATATATCAAATAGAAAACTCAGATATTTTTCTTTGTATGAGGTTAGTATCAAACCATATTTCATAATTTGGCTCTCAAGCAGTTACTCGGATAAAATAACCAGCATATTTAATATATTCAAAAGATTTATTATAGAGTAAATATTGTACACTGGAATGAAAAGACCACTATAATACTGAACAATACATGAATACTTACAGGAGAAGAGAAAAACACATGAAGGAACCTTTTCAATCTGACATCTCTGCTTACAGCATCTTTTTCACCCTTTGACGTCAAGTAAAGCAGCAGCTGCTTCATAAACCCACTGTGCTGGATCTCAAATGAAGAGACATCAGACTCAGAGACTATACTACGGATTTCTACAAGGCACTCAACTCCACCATCCGCCTGAAAGAAATAGTTTCTATATAAGAAGAAGGCTTAGTAGTGTTGGAACTATTCCATAAATGGAACAGAAGCAGATATTTAAAAACAGAAATGAGAGAAGATGTACTGCAAAATGTATGTAGATTTGACTTTAACTGACTTGTTTTGTCATATCTGAGTATGCACAGAACCTACACTATGAGTAAAAGATAGAGCACAATAACGCATGACCCACACAAATAGGATGCTTGAAATATTTATGTTCAAAACATTTCCTCAGAGTCATCCAAGTGAAACTTTGACACACACACACAGAATGTTTTCTTCTGACTGATTGAGGCAACAAACAATAAGGACCAAATTATGCATTTCTTATTTCCCTCCTACTTTCATAACAGTTTCATTGTTTCCACTGTGGCTTACTAAATTCATTAGTACCAATTATTTGTGAATCCTGAAATATTCATTCATCCACTGCTCACTAGTTAGTACACGATCAATTATACCTGTATGGATATCTACTATTACAAATTAGTGAATAAAAATATGAAAAACACTTGAAACAGCTTGATGAGAATATTAAGAGCCGTTCTTACAAAATCATGAAATAATTTTATTACCCAAGGACTGAATTAAATAGAGATACCAGATCAAGGCTGTGAACAAGGTGTTTTGCAATGCATGGGGCCTTGAATGAAACATGTATCTTTAACAAATCATTAAAGCAGCTTTATGTTTAGTGGAAAGCAAAGCAACAAGACTATGTTTGCAGAAACACTGGAAAACAATTTCTAAAGTAACCACGAGGTTTGGACAAACTAGAATCCCATCACCCTGTGCATTAGTATGAATGCATTCTACTATAGGAAGTCATTTAGCAACCACAATGGGGACCGGCAATTTGGTTGTAAAGCAAAGTAGTCACTAGCTGAAACTGAAACTTTGCTTACATTGTTACTTCAGCCTTCCTTTGCTTTAGACCTGCAGTGAGATGGCTGGTACAGAAATGTAATAAATAAATGTGAAGATTATTTGCAAAGTTACTTTCTCATTACCATTACAACTGCAAACAGCTGCTCTACAAAGCAGTCGCTAAATGAGGACTACCTGTACCATGAAATGAGTACAACTGTTTTTGAAGTACTTAAATTAAAGTAATAGTTGTTTGTTGTTTAGTTTCAAAGCTCAATTTACTTTTTTAAATATTCAGTTACTTTAAGATACATATTGCTAGGAAAAATAATATTTAATTGGCTGCAGATTAAATACAAAATTTAATCAAATGTAAATTTCTAATGTATTTCAAACATAAGATTTGTCTATCCTGCTATATTTTCTCTTGGCCTTCCATGGACACGCACATCTTTATACTGGATCAATAATGGAATAAGAATTCCATAACAATTATTATGTACTCAGCCCTGGTCAGCCCAAGTTACTTCTGTTTGTAATATTAAATTCACACATTCACAGATAGAGTAAAACTAGTGCCTTAGTTTGATGTTCAATTGTACTTAGTAATATCATTACAAAATTACATCTTAGAATTAAAAAAAAGAAGCTGGTACAATTCTAATTATATCCTTAAAATATATTTGAATAAAAACACTGCCATCTTTCTTCAGCAAAAAAAAAAAACAACTTAAAACCCTTGCGCACCACCAAGCTTTAAAATCTATCTTTTCCAAAGCAAAGCTATATACATTAAACATTTTTACTTAAGCGAGAAGAGATATATAGTTTAAGCAGCAAAGTGCTTCATTATTCTTCCACAAAAGTTACCCTTTTAGTCAAAGGCAGATGAAAAAGATATCCTAACCTGAAGGTTGAGTTGTTCAGTTGCAGTGCAAAGTCTCTGTAAGACATTTAGTGCAGGGTTACTTCCATCCATATTCTCCGAACTAAAATAACGTTCCACAAATTTGTGAGCCTGCTCTTTAATCCAACTCTTAATTTTCTCTCTACAAGAAATGCACAATTTAATACATTACCACCTTTGTACTACACACATTCTCTGAACAACTCTTTGAATATACATTTATAACATAAACAAATCACATCATTTCAGAGAGAATGAAAACTAAAAACTATTTTTTTTCTTCCACCGGTAATCTCTGCTTATTTCTGACTAACTAGTTTCTTCAACATTTGCTTTCTTTTTATAGGAACATAAAGTCTTGTCCTACTTTTTTATCTTGGTTTTAGCTTGAATGCTTTGTTCTTCGATTTTTCGCACATATACTCCCATTCCTTGATAATTTCCATCATCTAACTATTGGATAACATTTCTGACCCAACATGCTCTTCAGGATCTTCTATCATTAAGGAAGTCATAACCTTAGTTGCTACAGACCAATCAATATATTAAAAAAATAAAAGTAAAAAGTCATGTTGAACGTTGTACAGAATTGTGTTTTATATAACAAAGCTGATTTCCATTTTTTGTGAGGGGTACCTGTTGTTGGATATTGTATCTTTTGAAGCCGCTCTTGCCAGGCCACTCACACCAGCTGTACGTGCTGGTTCAATATTGTTGCTGTTCGACTGTGTGCTTAATCTTCCCCACGTTTTAGGATTCAAACTTGCCAAGAACGAAGATTTGGGAGATTGCGTAGCAGTAGGGCTTTTTGCTTTTAGAAAATAATGGAAAATGGTAACAGACTTTAAGTTTAAAGGAACTTACATAGGATGAATACATTTGCCAATTATTTTAAGATTGTTCTAGATTAAGAGCTACCAACTTTTGTGTTTGTTATTATTCTGCATGTGATTCAACCCACAGCAAGCTGTAAGCAGTCACAGCTGCCGTGAATTAAAAATAGTATCATATTACCAAATGCACTTTTAAAATGAGGACATGTATTCTTCATGCTTTACATACCCATATTGCAAGCATATACCAACGTAACAGTTCTTTGGTATATGTACCAACTGTCAAGACTGTCACGATGCTGAGGAGCCTGATGTTTGGGTGTCTGCTGAATCTTGGTGCTGACAGTCAACCATCAGATCCCACTCAGCATCAATTACTTGGGGCAGAAAATCCTCAGGCGCAGGGGAGAAGAGCTAGGTGAGAGCTAGAAATCAGATTCTGGCAGCATATCCAAGTCGAAATGTATCTGTGCTGCTCAGCTCCACAAGAAACAAAGTCACAAATGCTTATAATTGAGTTATTCATCCAAATGGCCTATTTAAGAATAACTGCCAGTAATTGCCCCTCTGCTGGAAACAACTCATCCCCTAGGATCTGTATTCCTATATCCTGCTTTGTTTTATTGCTCTGTCTAGTTGACTCTCTCTCTAATGTTTGCAGTGTTTGCCTCCCCTCCCTCCACCCTTCTCTCTGTTGTTAAAGCTTCTTTCCCCAAATTTGTACAAGTATTCTTTGACTTACAAAACACAATTGAGCCCCAAATTTATGTTGCCCCATTTTACGACCTTTTTGCCACAGTTGTTAAGTGAATCACTGCAATTGCTTTAATTAGTAACATGGTTGTTAAATGAATCTGGCTTCCCCATTGACTTTGCTTGTCAGAAGCTTGCAAAAGGTAATCGCATGACCTCAGAACACTGCAATGGTCATAAATAGGAGTCAGCTGCTAAGCATCAGAATTTTGATCACATGAACATGGAGATGTTGCAACAGTTGTAACTTCAAAAGGTCAGTAAATAAAGAACTACCTGTATTCTATCAGTGCCCTACAGTTGGACTCTGGACTTGATTCTAAACCATTTGTGCTTTGCCTAGCTATCAAGAAAGACTTTTATTTCCCTGTGTTTTCCATTCATCTGAACAGTTAATTCCTTGTAATTCCCTGCAATACTACTCATCATTAAACCTTTTCTAAATCAAACTGTTGTGGGTGCTCAGACTGAAACAAGACATCAACCTGTTGTTATTTTTAAAATACTTTGTGTTTGCATTTATAAAGTTTTTTTTTTAATATTAGAAATTTGCTGTTGGTTTCTCCTATTACCATATTACTTTGGGTCACCCAAATGCCATAATCACTGTTTTGTTTCCCTCCCAAGCAAATCAAGGTAACTGCAACTAGCATACAGATATTTAAGAATAAGCCAGGATGTTCCAAATTCTAGCTTCTTATTTCATGTTATGTAACCAATATTTAACTGCTTGCTTGTCCATTCATTTAAATATGTACAGTTGGTTTCAATGAAGGGACTCACAGCAGTTTACAGCAAAAGCAAAAAGTATGATATTTCTTATCACAAGCTATGATAAGAAATAATAAAGCATCTAAGGTAATAGGACTTAAAGGCAGGATTAGAATATCCATATTTAAAAATTAAATATTTCAAACATTTTAGATGTGAAAAACCCTCGATGGCATCTGTACATTGAAGAGAAGCCCTATGAAACAGTTTGTATCGTCAAGAAGAGGGAAACCTTGGTGTCAGTGAAAGGCTTTTTTTAAGTGCGTTATCTCAAAAGTTTCACTTAAGATGGTTTTGTTGGCTAAGATAATACTAGTTAAACAATGTGGCTGGAAGAAACTTAGATCTTAATTTATTTTAATAATTTACAATAACTGTTTTGACAAAACTTACCTTGATTGTCTACTTTGTCCTCATCTCTGGGAGGTGAATATTTTGGCCTTCGGGGTCCACGTTTTGGCAATCTTTTTCTCTTCAAAACATCACTTAATCGGCTATTGAATCAAAACACATTATATATCAGGCTTATTAACGTGGCTTTACATTTCAACAAATATCAGTTTAAATACATATAGATTTTAAATTATCCTACGAGATATACTTGTCATCAGCTAACATTTTAGCTAACATTTTAACATTTAAGCACTGTTTAGAAGACAAATATCTGCCTTGATTTGTACTACCTTTTCATTTTGTATGGCTTAAAAAAACAGGTTGAGACAGGTTGGCAAATAGTTCACTGAATATCAACTACTGATATATTTTAAAAAATCAAAGACAGCTAGAACAAAAAATGCACACTTAAAAAAATAAATGCATGTAGGTGAAAGTCAAAAATTATTATAACAATACTAACATCCAATTATGTTGACTTTTAAAATTCACTCATTAAATACTGAATCGTAACATTCTTCACAATTTTCTTTATATGCAAATAAAGAATAGAAAATCTTGAACCTTAGGAGGATATCTGATTCAGAGACCCAGTAAAGTTAACTCACCCCTGTGGACTCAGGTCCAAAGAGTCTTCCCTGCTATGCTGTAAGCTTGGAGAACCTAAGTCTGAAGCAGCATTGCTAGCAGTAGTGGCTGTTCCAGTGCTTACTGTTGTAGTAGCACTAAGTGTTCCTGAGCCATTAGTGCAAGCCTTGGGGGGACTTGTCAGTAAAGCCTCTGATTCTGCTAAATTCTTCACCTGATGCATAACTCCTGAAAAAGGTGACACATTGTACAGCTCATTAGATTAAAATTTGACTTTTAAGAATTGGATAGAGGCAACATGGTTTAATAATTACTTTA
The DNA here is from genome assembly GCA_026931265.2 of Tropidonophis doriae. Taxonomy (NCBI): domain Eukaryota; kingdom Metazoa; phylum Chordata; class Lepidosauria; order Squamata; family Natricidae; genus Tropidonophis; species Tropidonophis doriae. The sequence continues at coordinate 2,621 of JAPKID020005660.1, read as the reverse complement.
AAAAACCAACGTTGCATGTGCACTCAAACATCATGATGCCCAGTCTTGTATAGGCTAATGATCACAAGTATTCCAAAGTTATCCTACTTGCAAACTGTGATAGAATAAAATAAAATATAATATAAAATACTTAAATCAAGTTTATCCCCCAACAAAAACAAGTAAATGCAAAAAATGAACTTATTCAACCAGTACAGATGTTTCTTGCTGCCGATAGACTCAGAAACAAGTAAGTGTTCCCTAAACCATTTTTCCATATTAAAAATCTATATTTCAAATTCGCTTAGAAGAAATAGGAAGACGAAACAGAAGATGTAGTAGGGAATGCAGAGAAAAGGCATGTCAATCAGAGTGAGGGTATCCAAAATGCTTGGATTTCAAACCATTTAAAATTTAAAATATCCTGTTTGGACCAACAGCTGGTCTGTGTAAGTACAGACTATCTTATTCATTTGGGTTCTGGTTCAAGCTCCAAACACTTTTAAGATGGCTGAAATATTGTTTTAAATTCAAAACAAATCTTTATGAATTGAAAACAAGAAAATTAGTTTGATTTTGGAAACATTTTTCACAATCTTAAATATATGATGAGAGGCAACATGGTATAATGGTTAATGTGCTGGACTGAAACTGGAAAAGCCCAGATTCTAATCCTTTAGGCATAGAAGACAGCTGGGTGATGTTTTACCATTCTTTATCAGCCCTAGACAGAAAATCAAAAAATTACCCCAAAGAAATAAGGGCAAACCACTAAGAAAACTGCACAGAACTGTCCAAGAAGTCATCAGAACGATAACTGATTCAAGAGCATTCAAAAGAAACAGATAGCAATTTGTCTTCGGGTTGCCCCTCTTGTATGCAACTGCTCCTTCTTGAAACTGCTCTTGCAGTTAGGAGATTGAGACAGCTCACTCAGCCCCAAAACCTTTCTGTGGCCAGAAGTGTTGCACTAAATGTTAGTGCTAGAATTGGTGTACCACTAAAGTTGATTAGAAGGATTGAGAGGACCTCAGCCTTGTAAGATAGACAAAAACCACACCTGGTTGAACTAATCCAATTTTATTGTAAGGTTACATTAATAATCTTGTTAGAATGAAAGTACTTATCCCTTCATCTCCCTTTTTAGTGCTTGGAAAACTAGGGAGAATGTGGACTAAATTTCCTTTTATCAGACCATTGTCTATGATTTGGGTTTTCTTCCAGTCTCCAAAGGTAATTCTCACATATCATTATAGGGAGCTCCATGAAGCCTTACAGCTTAAGAATCACACAGAATGAAGTTTAATTTTCATAGTTTTACAAATAATGAATTTATACTGAATGGAGAGACGCTACCAGAAACAGCAGGAGGTATCATGAGCACTGTGAATGGCAGCCAGAGGGCTGACAACTAGTTGATTCTTACCTTATACTTTGCATATAATCAAAGCTGTAAGTAGGGTACCAAATACCAGAATCCAGTCAAAAGTTAGCATTACCTTCTCTCCTGAAGTAAACACTAAAAATGTCAGGTAGTTTTTGCATTAAAATTTCTGCCATCTGAAGGGCTCCAACGACTATCTTAAGATCTTGACTTGACAGCATAGAGGCAATATGACTGTAACAACAAAAACAACAAAAAAGAACATTATGGAAAATGCATATAAAAATGGCTTTCAGGTCTGACAATTTAAGTTTGATAAATTATGATATTCTCACTACTGAGCACAATGCAGAAGATGGGGAGGAAAAGTATATTGAAAATAGCATTAGCCATACACTTTACATTTCAATTACATACCTAATATGCTAGTATACAAATCCTACAATGGAGCAACAAAGTCCTACAATGGAACATGAGTTTATTATTTGCCGGACTGTACATTTTTCCAATAGTGTTGAAAATAACTGTACATTCCTAAATATTTTGTATTTCTTATCTTTAAGCTGAATATTTGAGTCAATTCTAATTGAGAAATAATACAAATTTGAGAAAGAAAATCTATTATTCTTTACTTAGGGAAAATGTAAGATACAGAATTGGGTTGTGTTCTGCACTACAGTCTTTCCCCAAAAATAAGGCAGGGTCTTATTTTCTTCTGAACCCCGAAATAAGCACTTGGCCTTATTTTTGGGGAGGTCTTATTATTTTTGAAGTACAGGAGGCGACGAGTGTGGTCACCTCATGGCTGCTGTTGTGTTGCAATATTTTGGGGGTAGGCTTATTTTCAGGAGAGGGCTTATTTTAGGGCATGCGCTAAAAAAAACCCCAATTGGGCTTATTATCTGGGGAGATCTTATTTTCGGGAAAACAGGATAATTCTGTATGTAGTTGAGAGTTGGTGGCTGGATGCAGCAGGTAAAGTGGTACATGATTGAAGTAAAAAAATAAAAAGTATCGGTCACATATGAATATACACACACTATATATACACTATACACACACATAGTATTGTAGAGATCCCCTAGATGTTATGTGGAATTTGGGATGCAACAAGGTATATAGCTATGAAAATTAGCATATCAAAAACTGATATATTTATTTATTTATTTATTTATTTATTTATTGTTCAAAAAGTTTTATTAGTTTTACAATTTTATGAGGATAGGGTATAGGGTATAGAAAAAACATTTTGAGAACA
>JAPKID020005659.1:0-11012 GCA_026931265.2 Tropidonophis doriae | reverse complement strand
CCACCGCTGCTAGGCCCACCGCCTCACAGCTGATGCATTTGGCTCTGTGCCATCTGTTCCGCGCTTCTCGTCCTGAACCTCCTCCGGCTGTTGATTGGTGCCTATTATACCCCGTGAGGGAAGAAAACCCTCGTTGGGGTGGCAGGATGATCTGCTTGCTGAGCCAAGCCAAAGAGTGGAAAATTAGCCAGACAGCCCCCCTATACAGCTAGGAAATTCCCCCGGCTCCTTCAGCATCTCAAAGTTTTGCTGCCTCCATCTTGGGCATGCACAGAATTTTGTATTGATATTGTAAACTTTCCTCCAAAGTTTCTGGATTCATATGTTGAATATTCATGTTTGGGGTCTATGCTCCCAGAATTCCCAGATGCTGACAAGTTGGAAATTATAGTTCCAAAACAATAGGAAAACAATAGGTTAAGGAAAACTGATTAATAAAATGCCTTTGCTCTTGAGGCTAAACTGAATGTGACACTAGATTGTTGCACTTTTTTTAAATGTTTTCAGGATGGTTTTTACGTGACTTTGTTTTTATGGTTTAGTTTAAGTGTAAGCTGTTCATGGGACCCATCAAGCTGAAAAAATGGAGTGTAAATAATTATATAAATCAAAACCAAGAAGAATCCCAGACAATTAAATATATAAAGACTAGAGAGGTCAACCTTTTATTTGTTACTACTGACATTAAAATAGAATGAAAAACCCAGTCGTGAGTTTCCGCTATTCTTCCTTTTGGAGAAGATAAACTTTATAGATCCCATTTAAGATTATAATATGCATTCTAGCAAGCCTACATATGCAACAGATTAGATCAAAGTCATGGCAGGGGTAAATAAAAAAGATGAAAGGTTGAAGCCATATGATGCCTGCCACAAAGAAAAGTAAGGGTTTTTTTCTTTTAATGTAATCAGTATGGAGTATTTAATTGTGTATTCTCCCTTTGTTTCTCAATGACAGAAACTGTAACTTAAAAAAAAAGACATTTGTGGATTAGCTATTTTTTGGATAAGAGGAAGAGTTGCTACCAAGACAAGAATCACATAAAAGGGATTTTTTATGGGACAAGAAAGACAAGAAGATAAGATGAGTAAACATTTTAAACAAGCTTCTCCCTAGATCACACCAAGATAAAGGAAGGTTGGTAGAAGTGTATTCCACCTTGAAAGATTTTATACTAGAGCTTTATAATAAAAGTAATACTTCATGGGATTGGTTTCATAGTCTGATATATCATGAAGGACTCTTAATATAGCAGCCTACTCAATTAGCTGATAGCTTGTACAAAATACCTTGGGAGTATGGTCATTTAGGCAACTTAAGTCCATTTAATAGTAGTACCATCTAGTCATTTTAATAATTTTTTGAAGGGGACTATTATGATGGTCTCTGTTGAAGGCTTTGTTGAGGGTCAAGTATACTATGAAGCATTCCCTTGATCTATTAAATTGGCAACTGTTTGGAAAAAAGATATAAGATAAATTCAGCATAATTTGCAAACTTATCCATACTGTCTTGTGTTAACTGTAGTTTGTATATGCAAATGCTTTCAAATGTACTGCTTGATAAATTGTCATAAAACATTGCAAAATCCTCAAGGGCAGAAATCCAAATGAGGATTTTTTTAAATCCTAAAATAGAACTTAAGATCAGTCATATTAGCTTGACAGGCAAAATACATCCAAAATATATAAATATTTGGATATTAAAAAATATCTATCCAAAGAATACAGTGGCAAACTTCTTTTATTATGCTCCCCCCAATCTAATTCTACTTCAGTATGTTTTACCTTGTTCAGGCATGGGGAAAAATTCAGAAATTATTGCTTAATATATATTATGTAGAAATGCCTTTGATCACTCAAAAAGCAGTTTAGGAATTGCTAATTTCTGTGAGTAACTTTTGGAATGAAAAATCAGAATGAATTCTAATGTTTTTCCTTGAGCTCGTTTAGCTGTTAACACCATTTTATCTACTTTTTTTTTTTTTTTTTACTAAAGAAAGCTGGAGATTGGTGGATGATGGCTCAGTGAAAATGGCGTCTCTCTTGTCCCTTTGTAAATGTCCATTGCCAAAAGTCTGTCACAGAAGATGTAAATTGTGATTATTCAGGGTAGCCAATTAGAAAAGACATCTCTGAGATTGATTTTGTATATTGTACAGAGGTGGTATTCAGCAGGTTTTGACCAGTTCTGAAGAACCATTAGTGGAAATTTTGAGTGTTTTGGAGAACCTGTAAATATCACCTCTGACTGACCCCACCTCCATCTATTCTCTGCCTCCCCTGTCCCAACTGATCAATGGGGATTTTGCAGTAACCTTCTCCCGGAGTGCGGAGGAAATGGAGATTTTACAGTATCCTTCCCCTGCCACACCCACCAAGCCATACCCGCCATACCCACCAACGAATGCCACGGCCACCAACCCTGCCCACAGAACCAGTAGTAAAAGTTTTTGAATTCCACCACTGATATGGTAACTGCAGTTATACTATTATACACACAGGAGATAGTGAAATACCCACATTAGATAAGTTGGTGGTGAAGATGATAGAATGGTATCCAAGCAAATGATAAAATGACTTGTTTGATCAGTGATAAGACAGTAAGTACTTTTTATTAAAGACTGGAAATCCTATGGACTTTTTGCTGAAAATAGAAAAAAAATGAAGTGGGTAATTGATGAACTGGATTTGCTGATTAAAAAGGGTTGGACATGAGACGAAGGTAATTTTAATGTAATTTTAATAAAGGAGGACAAAGATTAAGTTTGTAACTTGTAAACAGTTCTTTATGTATCTTCTTTTTAAAATTGTATTTATTTTCACACTTTTTGTATCCTTTTGTTTCTTGTTTTTAATCTTGCTTTAAATTAATTTATGTTTTATTTTACTTTTGTGAAGATCTTTAATAAAAAATTAAGAAATAAATAAACTATGATTATTCAATAGACAGGTGTCATCTGTTCTATCTTGTTCTGATATTTGAATTTGAAGCTTTTCTTGGCAACCCAACTTAGGACTCCTAAACATATTCATTATCCAGTATTCTGTTTATGGTACTGTAGTACAGCTCATCTGATTGCTGATGCTATTTTTGTACATCAGTTTCATTTCCCCTTTTTAATTCTTTTGTTTCTCTCTCTCTTTCTCTGTCTCATTGGATTGTCCCATTCTTTGCAAGCATTCCTATTTTCTGTTCCTCAAAAAATTTACATCCTGGCCATCTACTTTGTCAAAACTAGATCCTATGAGTAATTAATATTTGTATGAGAATACTAATGTGTCATTGTTCAAAGTTAACTCTTTATACTGAGAATTAAGAAAAAAGAGAAGCACGCAGCACTCCAGTTTACTATTTTGAGTTATCCAAAAATTCATTCTTTGCTCGGTAAGATATTTATATAGCACATTGAGCCAAACTAATAAAATAAAGAACTGTAAATATAAAGACGGTAAGTAGAGAGGGTGATGAAGAACAATTTTAAATAAAAGCAGAAGCAAATTTTCTCTAATTATCAACAATGGTGGGTTAGCATTGCTCATTTATCTATTTAAAAAATGCTGTTGTTTTTTTTTCAAACTTAGCACATTTTAAAAGGAAAATGCATATGAAAGCTAGTACTTGTATTTTACTTAAGCTCCACTGCCCTGTAATTTGATGGATACTACAGGATGGAAATGCACATGAATTCTTTTATACACCTGAGCTCTTCACTTGTTAAAAGTGCAGTCCTACACACATATATAATACATTAAGCAATTGTAAACTTAAAAAAAACAAAACAGTGCAGATACGTTTAGCAATCGCAACAGAAATTAATAATCATATTCTTAATACGTTTATAGGTTTAAACTTCCCTTTACATATACACATAGTCCTCACTTAACAACAGGTTGGTTAGGAACTATTTAAAATTTTGATGGGAAACCAAGCTACTTATGACCCGCTGTGAAATTTTAATGGGTTCACTCACACTCCACATTCACATGATTGCATTTTGGGCACTTGGCAACCAGGTTATTTTTATGGCTGTTTTCAGTATTCTGCAGTCATGTGAATAACTGTTGGGGAAAATGGATTCATTTAACAACTGCAGCATTTGCTTAACAATTATAGCAGTCACTTAACAACCACTGCAAAATATGTCCAAAAATAAAAATGGGTCAGGTCATGTGACTTATGCAATGACTTAACAATTATAGATCTGAACTCAATTACAGTTGTAAATCAAGGACTACCTGTATTCACAAAAAGCAAATCTTCTAGTCTGATTTAACTCTAATTCCTAAAGTTATACATTTACTAATGTTTGCACCCATTAAAAAAATCACTTCTATATTTCAGTTTATAAAAATGCAACTTATTTTGGCAAAAAAAAATTCCTTTTGATTTTTTTAGATTTTCACAGAATGGAAATTTAAGCCCATCTCTGCAGTGCAAAGGAGCATCTTTAAGTAATGGCACATTAGGGGAATTAGAGCAGAGAATTCATTCCCAACATTCAGAAAAAGAAGAAAATAACATTCAGTTTCAACCTTTCTCAGCCAAAGTAAGTTCTGATGCTGATACACATCTGGGATTCCCAACCAGACTAGTATCTAATGATGCCCAAGTAAGAGAAAAATCAAAGAGCCTTAATGAGAGCAACAGTGACAACACCTTGAATTGGTTTGATAGTATAGCAGAAGGTAACATGGAAAGTGAGAAGGTTCCTTGTGATTTTCCAGTTGCAATGACATCTCAGGACAATCTGGCTTTGGAAGCCACAAATAGTAGATCTTCTAGAAAGACCGACTGTTCAAGAGAAGCTGAGCAAACCAAGAAGAGGGAATCAATGACAAAAGAAGACCAAAAGGAGTCTTGTATACAGACTATTTCTGCCCTTGAGAGGATACAAAAGCCTATAAGCTCCCCTTCAGGGGCAATCCATAAAGGTTCAGGTGCTACACCTAGAACACCTAATTCAGTCATTACTCAAAGGGCCTCTAAGAAGTGGCGGAAGAGAAACATTGAAAGCATCCAGAGATTTTGTGTAAAAACAGCAGATTCCAAGACTGAGGATCATCAACCTTCATTATCTTCTCATCCTGCAATTATCCCAGATTGTCCTGGAAAAGATACTGGGGCTTCTCCGTGTCACAATGTGCCTTCCAGGCACTTGACATCAACAACTTTAAATCGGAAGCGAAATAGAGACCAAACCAACAAAGTAAAAAATTGCAGTGAACCTGCCGTCCCTGAGAACTCAGAAGCTGCCCCTGCTAAGTTCACTAAATATTCCTTTCAAAGAAAGCCTAAGCTAACTCTGTCCCCTGAAAATGGGGAACCTCACACCTTACAGGAGACTATTTACAACCCTGATCTTTTTACCCAAAGTACATCAAAAGGAGAACATCTGACGGAAGAAGATCCTGATAAGCATCAGGGGAGCCACAGTCTTAACACAGGAAATACGGCCAAGGAGAAACAAGCCTGTGAAAACAAGAAAGAGGAAGACAAGCCAAAGCCAGCTAAGGCCACCACCATTTCTTTCACAAAAACACCAGGGGCAAGACTAGAACATGCAGATGGTCAAGACTCAAGAAAAGTGTGCTCCACCACTTTGGCAAAGCTAGCAAAATTTGCCTTTACACCATCAGAAGAATCTCCAGTTTCCTTGAATACCACCACTAATGAAAAAGGGAGAGAAAGGCAGCCACTGAAGACTCAGAAAGATTGTGCAGAACCCACCCGGAAGTGCTTTGAATTAGGAAACACTCACGGAATTCCAGGGAAATCATTGTTCTCGGTAACTGAACTGGACGATGCACTCTTAGACTTTGACTGGGATGAAGAGGCTCAGAAATATGCTAAAACTTAAACTTCATGCCTGCCACCTTCTCCAAAATATATTGTGGTGCTGTTATAAATCCTTTGATTTTTTTTGATGTGGGAATAATGCTGCAAATAATAAGCAACCTAACAGACTTTTTAAAAATTGAATGGGGTTCTTAAAAGACCATGCTCCTACAATAGAAATTTGCAGAAATTTGATGCTGTTGGAATGCTCAAAATGAAATAAACTCGGTGCTCTCCAACTCACCAGGTGTAGGCAGCAGCCCTTAAAAATAAGCCTCCTTCCTGGCTTTTCTCTTCATTGAGAGCTAGTATAAATACTAGCAGTATTGGGAAATCTGGTAGTAGATTGGGAAGGTTTCTCTTTCTTATATGTGTTTAAGCATACTATATGTGCTTGATAGAGGACACACATCATGTCTAATTGAGTTACGATGCCACATTTTTGCATCAGTTTGTGTCAACATGCGCAATGTCACTTGTCTTCCTTCCTGCAGATATCCTGTGATATTAAGACCTTTCCAACAATGAACTCCAGATTTTCAGAGGACATTGTTCAGGGCCTAAGGTTTATGTGGACTAGGGGTGTTATATTCCATGATCAGGCCAGAGATGTATAAAACTACAGCTTTAGGGTAGTCAGGTTTGCAGAACTAGTATGGATAATCAGATTGAAAAGCTATGAGTGAGACACTGTTTCATTTGGATGTTTCCCTAAGATATAAATCCATGCATTATTCAATTAGCATATTTTTTGTTTAATTATGATATGAAGAATCCCTATTGAAAACACACACATTAAGGTTTTTTAAATTATTTGAGCTTTCTTCTTAGCACTCTATACAAATGTGTGATTTCAATTTTGTATTCAAGTAAAATAAACTACAAAATCCTTGAAAAATGGGAAGGGACTTCCCCTCTTTAACTTCTGTTTCGCTGTACCTTATGTTTGTCTAACTCCGTTTCATAATGAGTACTGATCTATGACTTTAATTAGGTAACAGATAACATTCATTATGTTGGGCTCAGCAAGGAGCTTGAATTCTTTGTTCAAAAGGACAGTTTAGCTGCTAAAGTTTGTAAACAAATGTAGCTGTTAAAATTATTAATGTGGCAATTAACTTCAATTAATATGTATGATTATCACTGCTTTCCCCCAATAAAATGTCAACCAATTCCTGTCCTCAGTCCATTTTTAGTGCCATACTGTACTTTACAGAGGATGCATAAAATGCTCTGAGAATTCCTCTCCCTACTTCAATAATCCAATGAAATTGTAATAAATTGTATATTGATTGTATATCGAACAACATCATACGTGACAGTGTCTGTTTTTCGTTTCCTTGTATTGTCTGGGATCTAATCTGAAATTTCATATAGTTTTGTGAAATTTAATGTACGAGATTTATTCATCTCTTGCTGATTAAGATACAAGTTGAAGTGACAGTGTGATAGTCTCAGTCTTAAAGCTCCTTATCTACCCAAGGTCTTTGACGACATCATCCACAAAAAGAGAACATTTCAATCACTTGGAAAGTTATAGTACTAATGGGATTAATAAAACATCAAGCAAAACTCACAAGTGGGGATGATTCATGTCGTGACTTACCTAGTTTTGACTTTTGGCATCATTGAGATTGAACTGATTGCCCACAGCTTCTGGATGTGTGCCGTGATCAGACTGGTGTTACCTAGAAACATCCAGCACAATTGATTTTTGATTCATTGGAAACAGTGGAAGGGAGATTTACCAACTAATAGAAAGAAGGGAGAATAATGTTGTATACTCACGATGGCAAACCTACGGCATGCATGCCAGAGGTGGCATGCAGCACCCTCTGTGAGCATGTGAGCCGTTGCCCCAGTTCAGCTCTGCCATGCATGCATGCATGCCTCCCACTGGCCAGCTGGTCGTTGAGTCTGTCATGCATGCATGGGGGGGGGGCAGGGCACATGCAGGGGGCCACGCATGCATGCAGAAGAGGGCAGGGTGCATGCAAGAGCCCCATGCATGCAGGGGCAGGGCACATGCATAGGGAGCATAAGGGGGCCGCATACACATGTATGGGGTGGGGCATGTGAATTGCATTTTGGGGGATTGAGCACAAGCATGCGTATTCACTTGTGCACATGCACACTCTGGCACTTGGTCCAGAAAAGGTTAGGGTTGTTTATATACTCAGGAGGATGTTGCATTTGGCTGTCCTTTCACAGATTCGGATTCTTCTATCATAAAATAGCTGCTTAATTGATCACAAACAAGGATGCAGTTTGTGAATCAGAACCACATCGTGTTAGTTCATCATAGTCATCCAATCTTTGGCAAGACTATTTTTTTAATCCATCTGTAGGCCAACTCAATAATATCCCCTTAAATTTAGCACAAACACATTCCTTACTAGCACTGATTGTGTTACCTAGGTAATGGAAGTCTACAAAAAAACAACCAACTCAGCCCCATGAACTCTTCGCCTTTATTGCCAATATCCAGTTACTCAGTCCAAAACTGAAAGCAAAATGCGGTTTTAGATGAGTATCATAATTTCTAAAGCCAATGCAGTGGATTCTGAAGCATCTTGCAGTTTCTTAAGAGAGGTGAGATAGGTGAACTTTAACTTTCAAACCATTTGATTTTGAAAATCAAAATAGCTTCTATTAGGTTTGAAATCTCTTACTGTCTGCTAAGACTTAATAATCTTCCAAAGCACTGCAAATATATACACTGGTTTCCCTGAACTTTTTGTATTAAAGCCTTGTCACTCATTAGGATGGAACAGTGAAGCACTCGGTACTGTGTTTTTCACAGACATTTTCTAACCACCAGGAGGTGCTCTAACTATTTCTGTAGACATTTAACAACTAAGTCTGACTTCTCTTTATTTATCCCTGCTTCCTTTCACTGTACCATCTTGAATACTCTTTTTTTAGGCCTTTGAATACTCTTTTCTTAGGCCTCTAATATTCCGTGCATAAAATGAACTATTCTATTATAATAATAAATGCATTTTGTTGTTAAGGCATTGCAAGAGTGTTGTATTGCTTTTGTGGTAACATACCAGCAGTATCACAATCTTGGAAAGTGTGTGTGTGTGTGTGTGTGTGTGTGTGTGTGAGAGAGAGAGAGAGAGAGAGAGAGAGAGAGAGAGAGAGAGAGAGAGAGAGAGAGAGAGACAGCATCTCTTTCAAGGTATCAGAATTACATATATGACATTTTCTTCCCCAACGTTGCACCACAACAGTTCTGGATTAGTTTAGGTAGAGTGACTGGTCAAAGTGAGCTGTGGGTGAAGGCGGATTAGAAACTGGATCTCACCAGTCCTAGTCAAGACAACAGTGCACCCATAAAACAGCAGTGAAATCCTGCTATTGGCTCTTTTGGTTTGGATTGATGGAAATGAGTCCAATATATCTGGTGGCAACATGTTGGAGTAGCTATCAAAACATTGCAGACATGTTTATTAACTACATATGTAAAAGTGGTGAAAAGATTTATCCGATGCATTATTAAAATGTTCTTTTTAGATTGTTTTTCCTTCCATTTAAATACTTCCTCCTCTGCAGTTGAGTTCCTACACCTTTAAATATTCAGGTTTTGTAGGCATAGCAATAGGTAGTATATTTCCATGGAATATTAATTGTTCTGTGCCTCTTTAGGGCTATCCCCAAAAATGATATTAGACAGACCTTCATCAACAATTGCTAATTTTTTAAATAAACTGTCTGTTGCAATAGCATTCTGTTTCTCTTATAAGATACAGTTAATTTGTGAGTTTTATACTATTGTTTCAAGCTAAGCCCTATTCTGAGCATTACTCAAAATATCACTAAAACATTTTCAAATATTTTCTTGCTCAATTTTTCTTTGTGCAACAACATAAAATTCTGTTGGTAATAAAGATTACACTGGAAGCGGATACTGAACTTTATAACGAAAACAACCCTTTGTTTAAAAATTATTTTGATTTTTTTAAAAAAATTAAATTGAATGGCTCAAGATTGGAGAATACCAAGTTGTATATCACCTTGAGCTCCTAAATGAAAGGTAAGATAACATGTCAAATAAAATCTATTAGCTGCATATCAAAACATTCTTATAGATATAGCTAATAAGACCAAATGAAAAGTTAGCGATCCCCCCATTCCAGCACTTTGTATGGTTAATGAGAAAATAGCTTCAGTGTTTTTACATATGTTGGTTTAATTCAGAGGTTCCCAAACTTGGCAACTTTAAGACTTGTGGACTTCAACTCCCAGAATTCTCCAGCCAGCATAGTTGAAGTCCACAAGTCTTAAAGTTGCCAAGTTTAGGAACCTCTGGTTTAATTGATCTGGCAGCTTGCAGACCAATTCTAAATGTGGAGAATTGTTTGTAATGGACGAGATGCATTGTATCTGATCTTTTGTACTTCTGAAAAGAATGGACATTGTTTATACTAGATTTGATTATACCAGTAGTAAAAATGGATAGGTACAATTCTTCTACTCACATTACTTGGGGACGATATCTGTCTTTTGTCTTCTGCATTTACTGCATTATGTGTTATAACTTCATTTGTCAGTGAGAAAAATAGAGACACTTGTGGAACAAGATGGAAATACCCAAAACACAGACTTGAATCGCATCCAATCTTCCCAATACAACTTTTTTTTAAATTCAGAACATATGACAGAACTAGACTAAGGGAGTTGCTGATAGTCAAATCATACTGTGAAAGAAGGGTGAAAGGCATTCTTGTTTAAGCTTCAAGGTTGATTACAGACCAAGTTGAAGGGGGAATTAAATTTAACGGATGGACCCTGTTTTGTTGTTGAGTTAGCTCATGGGCTTCTATTTCACTTTTAATAAAGAAAAAACCTCTTAATGCCTCGTTTTTTTAACGTTATGGAAGAACATTTGGCTAATGAGCAATCATCAAAGATACTGCTTTCCTGTACATTATGATATTCTTATTCTAATATTAGTATTGATCTTTTTCAATTTTACCATATAAATAGAATAGAATAGAATAGAACTGGTAGGGTCTTCAAGTTCAGCCCCTCCTCCCGTTCCTTCATCTTTATCGCCCAGGGTTGAGGAATGTTTTTTAAGAAAGGCCTCGTCCTCGTCAGTTGTTTTAATTCTTATTCTTCCTCCCTCCCAGAATATCAACATTCCCTCAGGCATTAACCACTTAAAC
>JAPKID020005658.1:0-11013 GCA_026931265.2 Tropidonophis doriae | reverse complement strand
TTTCCTGCCTAGGCAGGGGGTTGGACTAGATGACCTCCAAGGTCCCTTCCAACTCTGCTATTGTATTATTGTATTATCATCCTCCGGAGATTAGATTGGCCCCCACTCTAACTCTCTTTCGGAAGGCTCTAAAGATGTGGTCCTGCCAGTGGTCCTGGGAAGAACAGATCCGGCTGCAGCCCATTAAATGACTGGTATGAATGTGTGTTGTCATGGGGGTGGGTGGGTTATTATTTTATTATTTTTATTATTTATTTTTTTTATGTTGTGTTTTTATGCACTTGTAAGCCACCATGAGTTGTCATGTGCAATTAGGTGGCAATATAAATGTTCTAAATAAAATAAAATAAAATCGACAGGAGAAATATCTGCATTCTGCATCTTATAAGACAGGCAGCTAAAGAACCTTCTAGAAAAGCTTGCTTTTCGCTTTCTCTATCACTCTCTCAGAAACCCTTGGGTCTGCCGTCTGCTTAAAGAAATGCTTAAAATATAAAATCTAAACTTACTCCCCCTCCTCAGCAGAAATGTAAATCTGAAGAGGAGGGGGTTAACCCCCCTAAAAGCAGGCTGTTTATTTGTTAGCATTCCAATATGCCAACATGTGCAACAGAAGAAAATCAAGCTTTTGACAGGTGTAGACACTAGAGTCTGAAGCAAACGCCGAGTTCTCTTGAGTGTTTCAAAGGTTTTTCTTCTGCCAGACTCAAAATAAATTTCTATCTCAATGTCCAAGAAAATAAATAGAGCGCTTTATTTGCCAAAGCTCAGGGCTAATTAAAATAAATAAATAAAAATGCTTATTAAAGTTTTGATTCTTTTAAAGGAACATGCTTCTCACCTCAGAAGAAATTACCTGTTGCTTTGTAGTTAAAAAACAACACCTCAAAGATATGAATTTAACTGTGAGACACAACATCTTAAAGTTTCCACTCCTATTTTGGCTTCACAAATGGGCTGGCCTCAACCAATTCCCGTATTTGCCTTTCTTATTGTACAATACAGGGATTTTGTGTAATTCATAGCAGGATGGAAGCTAATCAAAGCTTTGAAAAATCCCTTTGTGTTAATTATTTACTATAAAGTTTTAATATGAGAAGTCTCATATTTGATTTTTGTTTTTGTCCTGTGGCTATGAGAGCTTTTATAATTGGTCTGAAATAGTATGTGGTATTCAATGGCGTATAATTAAAATGGTGTACTAGTGTTTAATATTTTGCAGGCTATTGCTGTTGACACAAAAATGGCAGATCACGTTTGACAATTCACAGGTTTTGAGGGTCCGTAATTGTGTTTACTGTGGCACATGTCCAGGGATGGGCTTGGCCATGGTGGGCATGGCCTAGTCGGCTGCCTGCACCACAGTGGGTGGGGGTGACATTTTTGCCTTCCCCAGGCTCCAGAGGCCTTCCAGGAGGCCAAGTTACCTCACATCCAAAACAGGCTGTGTGGAGACTCCTGGGAGGGGTGTGGTGGGGTGGCAGCAGTGGTACATGTTACAGGACCAGCTATGGGTGGGATTTGGAAGTTCTCTGACGGTTCCACAACATTAGCTACGGGTTCTCCCAAACCCATTGCAGCTCATCCCTGCACATGTCAAACCAGAACTACCACCTAACACTCCTTTTGCAACTTTCAGAATGAAACCTTTGCAGTAAATACCCAAGATATTCGAAACATGTGAATGTTCCAAGAACATAATGACAGAGATGGAAGAGACCTTGGAGATCTTCTAGTCGAAACTCCTGCTCAAGCCCTCAAGATTCCCATATTGTATAGTTCCCTATACCATTTCAGAGAAATTATTGTTCAATCTCTTCTTTAAAGTATGTTTTCTTCCCTCCCCATTCCATGCCTATTATTCACATTCATTTTGCAGGTTGAGCTCTCCAGAAAGATTCTGCATCTGCTGTTCTCTCAGTCTCTAAAGCTATCAGGAAAGAGGACCACAAACCCGGTTAAGCAGGGATTATTCTTAGTCAGGTAAATGGGCACTGCAGCTTATCATTTGAGCTTTATTTTGATGGCAGGAGATAGAGGCGAGGCCTCTTTATTTATTTCTTCTTGGTTGGAAGCTTTGGAACTGAGATAGTGCCTATCCCCAAATCACACAGATGTCAGTTTATCCCTCACGACTGCATCAGTGTAATAAAGTAGTAAGCTGAGTAAGTGCAGGGATCTGGAGACCTGAAGTGCAAGCAAAGCAGGTAAATCCATGCGCCACACCAGTGAATATTATAGGCACAGAAATGCATCTTTCGCTCTCCAATTGAAATATATTAGGGTTTTATTTCAATACTGACCTACATGAGAGTAAGCCACATTCAACTCAGAAAGATTTTATTCTGAGTGAACTTGTATATGTGATGTGCTTCATTATGAATCAGGATCATAGTGGTAGTCACTTATCTTCCCTTGTTGCTGTTGTTGTTGTTGTTGTTGTTGTTGTTAGTTGCGAAGTCATCGCAACCCCATGGACAACATTCCTCCAGGTCTTCCTGGCCTCTACCATGCCCTGGAGTCCATTTAAACTCAGGCCGACTGCTTCGGTGACTCCATCCAGCCACCTCATTCTCTGTTGTTCCTTTCTTCTTTTGCCCTCAGACTTTCCCAGCATTGGGCTCTTCTCCAGTAAGTACTTCCTTCCCTTCCTTACCGGTTCGCATGCCCCATCTGCACATGTGCTCAGCCTTCTGACCAAGCGCTTTGGCTTGAAAACGTGCCTAAATGGGATGGCATAGAGCCTGGGTGAGTGGGCAGGCCCACCCACAATTTCCACTACCACTTTGGGTGAACCAGACCGAACTGGCAGAATCCCACCTCTGATCAGCATGATGGATTGTGAATACCATTTATTTTTAAGATTTTGCCAATAACACCATGAGAGGCAGTTTGGCATAGTAGTTAAGGCATCAGGCATGAAACTGGGACGCCTAGTTTCACTTAAGCATGAAGCCACCTAGCTAACCTTGGGCCATTCACCTTTTCTCAGCCCTAGGAAGGAGGCAATGGCAAACCACTTCTGAAAAATCTTGCCAAAACATCCCCTGGAACTTGTCTCGGCAGTTTGGACACAATGGAACTGCTTAAGGATAAATTTAAGCTGCTCTGGAAACCAACGAGAGAAGGCTTAAATTTAATTAGTTTAGATTGTTTCAAACCCTTGAAAACATATGAAATATGATACAAATATCTATTTAGCCCATTTTACAATGGGTAAAACCTGCCTTCTCTTTAATTTCATCTCTTCTAGTACATTTGTTATTTCATTCCTCATTTCTAACCCCCCCCCCCTCAAGTGCTGGTCAAATTATTGTAACTAAACTAAGACAATTTTATAGAGATGTAACTCCAATCCGTTTTAATGGATTTACTTCTAGGTATCTGTAGGAGGAGAACTATGTTAGTCTATGGTGGCAAAAAATCAGGAGGAGTCTGGCAGCACTTCTATTTATTCTATTTTATTAAAAACTGTTTTTGTCAGCTGCAGCTCTCGTTATCCAATGCATAAAGTGGCTAGACTGATGTAGGGTATAAACTGAGGTGAGAAAGAGAAGACAGGTTGGTTATGTAAATGTAGATTATATGTGAGGTAGATTACAATTAATTTAGTAATTAACAGCTGTAATGTGTTAAAAAACACAATGTGTTTGTTGAGATTTCTGAGATAGCCTGCAACCTTTTGATGAATGTGAGTTTAACAGTTTCTTGCTTGATGGCACTGTTGAAGTCTTTTTTCAAGACAACTTTGAGGTCAGCTACAGAGTATCCTAAAAGGGACACGGTGGCTCAGTGGCTAAGATGTTGAGCTTATATGATCAGAAAGGTCGGCAGTTTGGCAGTTCGAATCCCTAGTGCTGTGTAATGGAGTGAGCTCCCATTGCTTATCCCAGCTTCTGCCAACCTAGCAGTTCGAAAGCATGTAAAAATGCAAGTAGAAAAATAGGGACTACCTTTGGTGGGAAGGTAACAGCGTTATACCTAAAAAAAAATAAAACAAAAACACACATCCTTCACATTCTATACAATTGAATTGAAAGCCCCTGATATTGCATTAATATTGCCCTATTGAGTAAGGGATGTGGTGATTCAGTGGCTAAGATGCTGAGCTTGTCAATCAGAAAGGTTGGCAGTTGGGCTGTTTGAATTCCTAGCACTGTGCAAAGGAGTGAGCTCCCGTTACTTGTCCCAGCTTCTGCCAACCTAGCAGTATGAAAGCAGGTAAAGTAGAAAAATAGGAACCACCTTTGGTGGGAAGGTAACAGCATTCTGTGTGCCTTTGGCATTTATTCATGCCGGCCACATGACCACAGAGAAGTCTTCGGACAGTGTTTGCTCTTCAGCTTTGAAACAGAGATGAGCACTGCCCCCTAAAGTTGGGAATTACTAGCATATATGTGCAAGGGAAACCTTTACCTTTAATCCTTATTATAAGATTGCATGCCGCTTTTGTACACCAGGTACTAGCTACAGGCTATGTTGTGACTACCACATTGATTAGGAGAAAAAAAAATCTAAATTAAGGTCTTATGAATGGTTATATGCCAAATATGCTATACAGCTGCACCATTTCTGCT
The DNA here is from genome assembly GCA_026931265.2 of Tropidonophis doriae. NCBI lineage: Eukaryota > Metazoa > Chordata > Lepidosauria > Squamata > Natricidae > Tropidonophis > Tropidonophis doriae. Next base: position 6,436 of record JAPKID020005658.1, on the reverse strand, counting down.
AGGCAACAGTGGATCAGATCATTGAATTTGAGATCCAAGAACCCAATTTCAGAGAAGCATGGAAATAAAGCATGATTGTTTGTTAATGGGAAATTCTTAACAAGGGTAACAGCTGATTTGTGTTCAATAATGAGGGGATAGCGAAGAAAAAGAATGCAATTCTCAAACTCAAATGATATAATCTATCTTTATTAGCTTTTCAACAGAGTTTATGCACTTTTTTTATTTCAATTTGCTTTTATTAAGTATGCTGGAATTGAAGTATCTATTCTTTTAACTAGTGCTGGTTTTTAAGTGTTTTAATTGATATTTTAAGACTTGTTTTATGTTGCCCTGAAAAGTAGCACATAACAGTAAATAAATAAAAATGAACCATATAAATAAGAAGTATTCATTGCTATGTCCCAACATTAAATTTATACATTATGTGACATTAGTCATCCAGAGATGAGTTGCAAATCCCGGCGCTACTGATTTGCTTGTGCTCTTGCACACGCTCACGTGAGATGCTTCTTCGCAGAAGTGTCTGAGTGGGTGGGCGGAGCGTCCCACCGCTGCCACTACTGGTTCGCTCAATCTGGGCTGAACTGGGAGCATCCCACCTCTGTAGTCATCTTGCCTTAATTTCAACTGGGTTTTGATCCATTTGAGGAACTGATTTATATGAGGTGGGAATAGAAAGGCAATTTGGAAATGCATCAGAAAGCTAGGATTAAAAGAGGTTCTAAAAATCTCAAGTTTGTGATATGATATGCATCTGATGGAGAGGACTCAAGACTTACTTCCCTGTCATACATTAATCCATTCTCATGTTTTTATATTGATAAATGAGAAGTGCTGAGAACATTTTTCGCCTATGTATAATGAGAGAATTTGGGAAATTGAAAGTCTTCCAAAATCCACTGCTCCAAGGCTTGGTGGGCATGGCATGGGAAGGATACTGCAAAATCTCCATTCCCACCCCACTCTGAGGCCAGCCAGAGGTGGCATTTGGCGGTTCTCTGAACTACTCAAAATTTCTACTGTTGGTTCTCCAGAACCTGTCAGAACCTGCTGGATTTCACTCCTGTTTCTGTAGGACTTTTTCCTTCTGTTAAGTCAGTGGGTACTTCACTGCTAACTTTGGTAAATCAGAATTGAGTTCTCAGACATGGTACATACTTTGCTCCATGCCTTATTGTGCCATCGGTGTTAACTTTTGCCAGAGGTATAAGGTACTGTGACAGCTATCACTGTAAATGCCAGCCAATATAATTGATGGATTACAAAGAATTATGATTACATCTTACTGTCTTAGTCATGCACAACCCAATATGTGATATTTCTCTTTTAATGTCAGTATCTGTAACTTGATGAATGGTAAAGGGAGAAGAATAAAAAGATAATATGTCAAGCTTCTTTTTAATAAAATATTAGATGTAGCTGTGGAAAGACATTTGTGATATTTTTGGAAAACTTTTGTAACAGAATTCAGAATAACAGAGTTGGAAGGAACTTTGGAGGTTTTCAAGTCCAACCCCTGCCCAAGCAGGAGACCCCATAACCATTCCGGACAAATGGCTATCCAATCTCTTGTTAAAAACAACCACTGTTGAAGCATCCAAGGCAAGTTGTTCCACCAATTAATTGTTCTCACTAGCAGGAAATTTCTTCTTAATTCTAGGTTGGATCTCTCTTTGATCTGTTACTTCTTGTCTTGTCCTCAGGTACTTTGAAGAATATGTAGTCTCCTTCTTCTTTGTAACAGCCTCTCAAATACTGGAAGACTGCTATTATATCAACCCTAGTCCTTCTCTTAATTAGACATACCAGTTCCTGTTCATCATATGTTTCAGCCACCAGCTTCCACTTTTTGCTTTTTAGTTCTTTTGCATTCTATTTCCTTGATATAATTTTGTCCACTTTTTTATATTTTAATTTTCATATACGTCTAAGTGTAATTGCTATATATTGAAGATGATTTAGGATTTAACAGATTGCAATATGTGCAGATAATTCATCTGTATAGAATGTAAAAGCTATGTAATGCTAATGGATGGATTGTATTTCCTTTGAATTCTGTTTACCTTCTGATGTATGGAACGTGGGTCGCTAGTTTAAAAATGAATGGAATGAATTCTTAAACCGCACTGTTCCTAGCCAGGGCACTTAGTGTATATCAAAGGAAAAGGAAGAAGATATTCTTTCTGTCTCTTAGCTTTCTTATTTTTCTTAGAAACATAAACAAACATTGTGTTCTGGAATTTCAGAGAAATACTGAATTATGCCATTTATTACAGTAGATATTTATTCTAATCATTATATAGATTTTGAGCTGTAAACAAGTGTAAATGGATGTCCATTGCCACAAAATACCCATGTAGACATTAATAGGATCTCAGCTAGTAGTGACTGATTAAGAAAGATGGCTTGATAACAATGTCAAGCTCATGTGCAGTTTTTAAAAAAACATCTAGCAAATTTTGGAATCACTAGGAAGGAAACTGAAAATGGGACTGCTAATATAAATACTCTCTAATGCTCTTAAACAAATCTGTGGTGAGACCACATGGATTGTGAACTATAGTTGTGGTCACTGCATCTTAAGCAGAATTTTAAAGAATGAGGAAGATATGACAAGGGGTCATCCAAATAATTAGGAGAATAGTTATCTTACAAGGAAAGGCTGTCACGGTTGGGGAACTTGAAACAGCAGATAAGAAGAGAGACATGAGTAATGTATTGTATATACAATATTGGTTGTTAGAAAGCAGCAGTAAAATGTAATTATGGTATCATCCTCAAGTCTATCCTTTCCAGAAAAAACTCATAATTCCTTCTTTTAAATTTAGCTTCAATTTGCTCTGTACCATTGCAGAACAAATCTACAGTACATAGAGGATTAATTAGCAACTTCTTTAACAAATTTTAAATATATTTCTGGGTTAAATGTATTTCTGTTTTATTTGTTTTTACGGTTTAAATGTACTTCTTCATTGTTGAGCTTTGGAGAAGGTTAAAAAAAAGCTATTTGGGATAAACTTTGATTGGCTAGTTCTAAGGACATTTTTTGATTCATAAAATCCTAAATAATCTGGCTTTGCAAGGTCCTTAGTAATGTGTTTTCCCACATTTTTTTTTCCGGATGTGCCAATGAGATTCAGTTAAGCAAAACATTCTTGTAAACCAGGTTTTAGCACACACACAATATAGTTTCACTAAGATGTCATACAGATTACCCAAATATTGTTGCTTGGACAAATGCTTGCCTTCTCAATCTATCTCTAATCATGGCATACTGTATAGCTCTTCCAAGGTTAGTCCTGAAGTGTCTCCTTATCTTAGTGTCCTTCTTGGTGTCCTTCCCTTCTACTTTCCCCAGTCTGTCCAATCAGAGTAATATTTTTCTAGTCTGCCATCTGTTGGATTACACATCCAAGGTATGTTAGTTTCTGCATGCTGATGATTGCCGCAAGGGTTCTGCCAATCTTTATTTGGTTCAAGGTTGATTAATAGGTACTTCTTGCATAATTACTGGTAGTAACTATCTCCAGGTCCATAATTTGATAGCTTCTTTCTCTTGTTCTTTCTTGACATCAAGTTATCATAACTGTACATTGCCCATGGAGAGATAATTTCTTTTAAGCATTCTGTTCTTCATGATCTTGTGTGAGCTTGTCATTGCCTTTTAGGTATGTGCAGACTGAAGACAGAATGCTTTGCACATACCTATTGCCTTCATTATTTCTTCAGCATGCTTTGCACCTTATGTTCTTGAGCTCAAGGAAACCATATAATGTATTCTTCACTTACAATCACCAAGCATACAGATTGGCATTACTTTTATATTTAACATTGACACCATTTTTTCACTTTACATTTTTATTTTTTGAAGAAGAGCTTTTATTATTATTATCATTTTACTTCCAGCTAACGAAGTAGTGTTTGAATATATCAGATGGTTACTGTTTTGCCACCTGTTTTGATTCCAACTGTCATCTCGTCCAATATGTCATTCTTACATTTGTTATATAAACAAAACTAATATAAGAACAATACATAGAGTAGTGCATACTATAGCAATCTAAAGAATACCACTTTGGAACCATCTAGTCTAGTTTCTTTCTTTGAAACTGTAAACCAGTTTGAAGAGGGAAAAATTGTAACTTTTTAAAAATGATGTCAAGATCACTTGTTTTACTAGTTTTATACTACAGAATGTGACTGTAAGTGAAAGGACTGGAATTTTAGTGGTATTGTTGTAGAATGTAGAACAACAGAAATAAAAGTATGTGAAATACTGAAAATGTGTGTTTTGTGTCAAAGATGTTACTAAGTGGGTAAAAATATGTTGACAATGTATCTATAGTAGTAGGCAAAAGATGGAAATTGAATTCCAGATGTATACCCATATGAATGTCAGTATTGATTTGAAGCTGGTATGCCTTTCAGTTGTTTAACAGGACAAGGATTCTTGCTCATTGTATCTAAAAGAAATTTTCAGTAAAATGCATGAAAAATTGGGTGGATGAATTAACAGTGGTGCAGAAGGATTATTCATGCATTCGCATGAAGAACTTGCAGCAGCAAGAGAACTTTAAGTAGTTCTTTTCAAATCAGTAACTAAAGATTTACAAAATGGGTATGTTTGTTTATTTGCTTATTCAATTTCTGTCCAACTGTGTGCACGAGGAATGAGTCAGGATAAAGTCTCAAGTTGCCCGTTAGATGGACATTTGTACCACCTTCTCTTATATCCAGATGAAATTCTTAGTTCTTTTTTTCATAAAGTGCATTCTGAGAAAATCAGAGCTTATTTGATAAAAAATAAATGTCTATCATTCAACCATCCTTGAGAATACAATAAGGGAACCCATTAATGACTTACATTAAGCAATTCAGTGAAACAGCATTCACTAAAACGTGAATTCCTGAACCCAAGAAATATCTGACTATTCCATCTCACAAGCACAACTCTTTGTGCTTGTGATGGCAATGCTAGAACCCATTAATATTTTCTTGTCTATTTTCTTGTACTGAGCATGACTTTGAAGAATTCTAGTGTAATTTTATAGATAGAATGTATTGGACACATTTTAGTCACAGAAATCTTTGTGTGACTGATTTGACCTATTTGTTTTAAATCGCTTAGGTGGAGAAATTATAATCCGTAATCAAAATCATTTAAAGCTGGCTTTGGTTGCATTTTATTATTCTCTCTAATAATTGGATGGTGGGAGATTTATGTATAAGGTAGAACAATGGAGGAGTTTTTCCTTCTGTTTGTCATTACAATATTTGCTTTAAATCTACTTGAATCCTTATTTCATTATGCTAAATCTATGTATAATTTGATAGAATTATTTTTCTTAATTTGGCTTTTGACGTTCTAGAAGAATTATATTATGAAGCTTGGAATGTATTTTAACTATGCTACAACTGACTAAAGACAGTTATGTTCGTCTCTTATTTTCCTGAGCTTTACGTTTACGTGCAAATTAATAAAAGCTGTAAATTCTAACAAGCCTATTTAAACACATTCCTTGAAATATAATATGCATTTTTAGCATGGGTGGTAGCAAATTCCTAATGAGTTGTCAGTATTTTTAAGATCTGTGAAGTTTTCTAATTGGTATTCATGCAGGTAGCTATAGTGGCAATAACTCCTGTATTTGAAATGTTGTGAAACAAATTTTACACTTCTCCTGGTTTGACTGAATACTATGAGAATCTGAGTATGGTATACAATGTACCAATATTTTTTTTGTTTATTCATATAGCAAATGGTGCATTTGTGTGTGTGAATATGTATGTGTTGTGTGTATGTGTGTATATATACACTCAGACACACATATATTTATGTATGTGTATAGTGTGCGTGTGTGTGCACGCAAAAAAACCCACACCACATACACACTACAGAAAATATCCTAAATTAGTGCTTGAAAAAAAAATAGCAAAGTAATACATTTATACCTTATTTAACGACAGGCTTGTTTCTGTCATTTTTGCAGTAACTCTGCAAAGTTATACAATAGCAGAAAATTATAAAGCCTACTAGCTGTATCTGCCATGTGTTGCTGTCGCCAAATTTGGTTAAATGAAAAAGTTTTCCCACATAGACCTTCTCAGCACCCCTCTTCCTTCTCTGCCTCGGTTTCTCCTTCCTCTCCCTCCCCCCTCTCTTACTCTACCTACCCACCCACTTACCTATTGTATTTCTCCCCCCTCTCTCTATCCCTCTACCTATCTACCTACCTACTGTATTTTTCCTCTCTCCTTCTACCTACCTACTTACCTACCTACCTACTGTATTTCTCCCTCTATCCCTCTATCTACCTACTTACCTACTCACCTACCTACATACCTAGAGAGAGAGGAGAGAGAGGCCGCTGAATTGGCAGCGGCCTGGGGGGGGCGTTGGTGGCGCGGGTGGCGGGGGCAGGGTGGGGGGCGA
>JAPKID020005657.1:0-11014 GCA_026931265.2 Tropidonophis doriae | reverse complement strand
TGGTTTTTGATAATTTTAATTCTACCTGTACACCGCCCCGAGTCCCTTCGGGGAGAGGGGGCGGTCTAGAAATCCAAATAAATAAATAAATAAACATTCTTTCAATTTACCCATAAAGGCCTATTTTAATGCAAGTTTGCAAGAATGATCAGAGGTTTAAAAGAGAACTGTGCTCGAAGTATACATCTTTATTAGCTAATTAAGTGTTATATCTCTTCTGTTATTCTATGGAAGCAATTTTTTTATATTAAAGCAGTTCATCCCAATGTGGAACAATTAGTACTATGAAGATAGTGTTAAAAGTTCTGAAAGATCAGTACAAGCAACCATTTAAATTTAATTAATTATAAATTAAAATAGTTTCTAAATAAGTTCTAAATATTGATTAAAGACATGGAATTAGACTGTGATTAGTGTTGCCAGGGAGATTGCTGTCAAAGGTTGGAATGTGCAATAAATGATTAATATAAACAAAGAGTAGAAATTTATATTCATGAGGCAGATTTTTTTCTGAACTTGACAGTATTTATGGAAAGCAGGGATGATGGTACTATGGCCACTAGTACCTTTTTACCAGCTTATTATATTTATTTAAAGAATATTGATCTCACCTTAACTACTTGAACAACATATATGTATAGACATTCATACACATATATCTAAGAAATTGCTGGGCTTATACTATTGGGATATGTTATTCTAATCTGTGCCAATTAAACAGATTATTGTGCCATTTTCTGGTTCAATTCTAAATATTATTAAAAGGGAAAGCGATGTGGTGGGTGTGTCTTTGAAAGGAGATGATGTGATGAACTACACTAAAATGGCAATTTCTTAGGAAGAAGGAAACACATTCCAAGCTGGGTGTGGGTGTGAGATAAGAGTCAACACAGTCCAGAGCTTGATCGAAGATAGATGAAGAGAGTTAGGATAGCCACTCCCTAGAATCTAACAGGGCACATCCATTAGAATGAGTGTAGTATTTATTTAGTCTGGCAAGATTCTGGAAGTCTTTAGGGTTAGTCAGATTCTAGGTACTAGGACTAAAGCTCCCTTGCAAGGGACACAATACTGATTTCTTCCATCTTGGTATTCAGTCACAAAACTGTAGCTTTGGAAGGGGCCATTTAGATCAATCACCTATACAGTACAGGAATGGAATGTGAATGAAAGCATGCCTGAAAAATCTTATCTCCACATTCTCTTGCATCTGTGTTGACTCCAATTCACTTCAATCTTTTGTTATGGTCAAAGTCCAGAATCAAAATTAAAACATGACATCAGAGCAGAATGCAACTCTCAGTTGAACTCTCCTTACAGTGAAGAAATGTTTTCCAATATTCAGTCAGAATGGATTGTCTAATTTTAATCCATTATTCATGTTCTGCATTCTGAGGCAATAGAAAGTTGACTGTTTCATAACTTTTCAAGTATTTGAATAGTACTATCAAATAGTTCCTTCCTCCTGTCCACTAGTTTCCTTTTTTCAAGGATAACCATTACCTGTTCTCTAAGTCTCTCCTCATAGATTATGTTTGTTGCTTTTCTCTAAACCTGTGATTTTTCTACATCCTTGTTGCAGTATCGTGTCCCACCCAAAATAAAGTAGAACTGTAAAACATTGCTTTCAGTGTAAATAACTTCCAAAAGTAGCTGAAAAATGTATCTGTTTTGTTGCAATCATATAATTATCTTTATAACCAGCTACTATTTTAAGATCTTTTTCATCAGTACTATTGTCAAACGATGTCCCGTTATACCTGTGCTTCTGTCTAATCTAATCTATAAGTAAATACATGCACATTTGTCAAATTTTATTTTACCCTTGATAGGTACAATTTTAACTATTCTTGGCAGTATCATTTTTCCTTAAGGAGATTAGAAAAATTTACCAATACCTCTCCCCATACCCAGAATAACAATCCTGAGAGTAGGCTGGGATATTTTATTGTGATATGCATAATCACAACATACTGCTAAACCAGATTTTTTTTTGATACGAAGAAAATGGCAATGACATTTTCATGCGAGTGTTGAATGAAGGAAAAACCATTTTTATCAATCCAAATGGTCATTTTCAATATTCTTATAGCAACTCACATTGCTAATTTCAGGTGTTTTTAAAAGTTTAAAAGAACTGTGCTTCACTGAAGTGAGAGAAGAAAAACATGGAAGTAAAAAATTCACTTCACTATACAGAGATTTTCAAAAACTCTAGATAGATTGCATTCAACCCACCTCAATAGCTAAGAATTCATTTGATTCGCACTGACCAGGTTTCAACCAGTTTGAAAAACTGTTTTCAAGACTTCCAAAGTTTGGCATTTGTAAAATTCTCTCTCTTTTTGCATCATCAGTTTGTAAATATTTATCCATATAGTTTGGTGCTTTGAAACCTGGAAAGGGCTAAACAGAAAATGATTGGCTGCAGGTGAAACATATTTCAGGTAACATGTATTTCAGATAACATACATATATAAAATAACATTCAATAATGTGACATATAAAATATATTTCAGATAAAATGTATTTCAGATAACATTATAAATAAAAAAAATTACCTCGGATATCTGAGTTATATCAAACGTTAGAGGAGGAATTCCTGAAGAAGTAGCACTCTTCTGAGTTGCAAAAGATGTTGTGATGGTGTTTACAGTGGTTACGGATGGGGTAAAAGTTTTTTCTTTAGTTACGGGAGCTAGCAGACTGGAGAAGATGGAGCTGTTTTCAAGTCGAGACCTCTTGATGTCACTGTCTGTGCAGTCCTTGCTCTCTTTCCCATTCATTTCCTGCATGAGAGGTGAATCTGCTCTACTGGGTAACTTCAGGGACTGGAGAAGGAGGCTGTTCTCAGCCGAAGCCCGCTTAGGTCTAATCCTAGCATCAGTCTCTAAGCTTTGCAATTTTAACTGGACAGATGGAGTTAGATCTTGTGACCTGTCTCTCTTGATTCCCAATCCCACGGTGAATATATTAGGATCAAATATTTTCTCTAAATTGTCCTCATGAATTGGAGGCATGGCAAAGTGAGGGGCAGGAGATTTTGGAAGTTTCTGCTTTTTCTTTTTCTGAGGTATACAAACAGAACTGTCTAGATTTTTAAGTGTTTCAGTAAACTTGGCCATATCTGAAGGAGAGTCACAAATGCCATCAGTGCTGCTGCCTTCGGAAACATTACAACCATTGCTTTGGTTTTCTTGCCCGCTGTTACTTTGTTCAAATTCTTGGTTGTCTTCCAAGACTGTATTAATTACCTTTTGATCTTTATTTTCAAACTGAGAAATCTGGTTTAATTCTGATTTTTGAGGTGTCAGATCAGGCTGCAGCAAAGAGTTATCATTATTATTGGGAAAATAATGGTCTGAGCTGAAGGAAAATGTCTCTTCACTTTCAGGACATAAGGATGTGGCATTCATACTCCAATTATTTGTTTCTATTTCTTCATTCTGTGCTATAGATGAAACATTATCTAGGTCTTTGTCGTTGACCAACTTTGTATCAATTTTTGCAAAAGTGAAATCATTCACTTCATTACCATCTACTTTGTCATTTTCATTAACTTGACATTTAACAACTTTTCCAAGTTCTTCATTTTTCCTAACATCCTCACATATAATGTTTGCCTCAATCTTTCCTGGTGTCTTAATGTTTGTGTCTGAAGAGATTTCTTTTACTTTTGTGCCATTTTGCACTAATTTCTGACGATGGTTTCCTTTATTTGTTATTTTGTTAGTCTGTTCACTTTCAGTTTGCTGTCGTCCAAACTTCAACTTTGCTCTGCCAACAAATGTATTTGATACAGAACCTCTTTTTGGGGCAGAAGCATCAGCAGATTGATGTTGATTGTTTTGCTTGCTTTCAAACATGGATATTTTATTGGCAATGCTGAAGTTAAGTTTAACTTTGTCTGCAGAATCTGGCTCATTTTCCGTATTTTCCAGGGCTTTTGAAGCTTTAAGATTTAATTCAATATTCTTTGGTTTAGCTGGCCTATAAAAAATAATAAAAATAAAAGTAATATAAATATTTTAATAACATTTGCTTGAAGAGGATTTTTCTGATAATTTATGAAACATCTATATGTCTGTTTAGGAATTATTTCCAAATAAACACATAACAACTTGTACTACATATTGCACTGACATACATTTTAGAATTATAATCTTGTTTTCTAAAAGCAGAATCCTAAATAAGTCTCTTAAAAAGTACTTCCCATTGACTTATTGAATGAAAGGGTTTTTTTCCCCCTTTTGGAAAGCTGTTTAGTTAGAGTGATTGATGAGAATTATGTTGGTCACGTACTATGCCTGTAGAAACAAAGATTTGTTCCAAAGGTGGTCAGTGATTTCCTTCTCAGCGCATAGGTAAATACACCTGGAAACATCTATCTACCTACCCACTCTCTTTCTACCTACCTATCTACTGTATCTCTCTCTCTCTCTCCCTATTTATCTATCTACACACACTCTCTCTCCCTACTTACCTACCTACTGTATTTCTCTCCCCCCCATCCCTTTATCTACCTACCTATCTAACTACACACTCGGTCTCCCTACCTACTTACTGCATTTCTCTCTCTCTCCCCCATCCCTTTATCTACCTACCTAACTACTCTCTCTCTCTCTCCCTACCTACCTACTGTATTTCTCTCTTTCTCTGCCTTTCTATCCCTCTATCTACCTACCTTTTTTTTTTTTAAGCCTCTTCAAAACCTGGGTGTGTCTTATACTCCAGTGCGACTTATACTCCGAAAATTACGGTATTCCTTTCCTTTTAATATCAAGTCATATGCTTTAGTGCATCAAAAATTAAATTACTATTGGAAGCTTTCATTGTTTCTTTCTATGAATTCATTAAATCCAAATATGTTCTCCATTTTCACTTGGAAAAGTTTTTTCTCTCTCTCTGAATATTTTTAAAATCAATTTTTGATCATATATTTCATTTATTGATAATGCTCCTGACATGCATGTGTGTGTGTATATCTATGCCCCCCCCCCAAACACACTGTAAGAGAGGGTGGGTGAGCATGACATGTATTTGAGATCTACATGATTTTTTAGGAAAGCTACCACAAATTATATACACACACATACATTTGACATTTATTCAAAAACATCTTTCTAACCTTTATTTTGTCCTCTTACAAAGCTTTACATTAATTTATTTCACTTTGTCCTTTAAATACTAAGGCTTGTTAATGAAGCAGACAATTGAGGATTCAGGTGCTTTTGCATGCTGCTAGGTTAAATTCATGTATTGTATACACTGAGTAGAAGAGATGAAAAGTTTCTAATCTAAATGGGCCTTAAATAAATGAGATATATAAACTGAATCAAACCATTATGTTCATTTACTAATTCAGAACCAAATGGGTTTTTTTTAAAGAAAGCTAAAAATGACCACTGTCACTTTCTCTGGTACAACATCTACAATCTTGCAATGTAATTAATATATATTTTTCTTTATTTAAAAATAAAAATGATACCAATGTTTTTATTTTCTGCATAAGAATAAGGAAGCTGTTCAAAAATTAATTTGTTAGCAATTAGATGGGAAATGCTTAAGTCCTTCATACTTGCAATTTTTATAAATTCCTAAAGGGAACATTTTGGAATTATTGTAGTGTTAATAAATTCAAAGAGTTAGAATGGGGCATTTAAGGGACATTGTTTAAAGAAAATTATAAAAGAACAGAATATCCTTTGAAAGATGTTGAAGCTAAATTTTTGTTCTATTATAATGAAGCAAAGTGAAGGAAGCCAATTCTTGAACCATTTAAGACTCTCAGAAAGCTGTAGACACACACAGTGCCTACAGCAGTAATTCATATCCTTTGCTGGAAACTATATCAACGGATGTGTCAGAACTGGAAAGCAATGCAAACTGATTGCAGTTGATTGCTTACCTGAGGATCATGAAAATGACACTAATATCTTCCTGTTAAGCATATTTACATAGAAATACATTCCACTGATTTCAACATACTTTATTTCAAAGTAGGGCTTGGATTTTTTCTAGCCTAATAATACTTACTCAGAAGTGCTGCCAGTTTTAGTCCTAAGAAAATATATTTGCAATTCCAAGTGTGTTGTACACATTTAGTTCAATTTTAGTGAACTTAAATTAAATGCAAATGAATTTAATTTTTATTATGGCTATATAAAGCATTCAAAGGGAAACTTCACAACATGTCTTGGCACAAATAAAACATCCCTTCTTATATTGATGAAGTGTTCACATCTTCTGGAAAGCTCCCCATACTTTCTCCAAGGCATTTTTCAGGTTGCATGCATGTACATGCCATGACAATATTTCACCTGGAACTGCTGACTAAACAAGGCTGCTGTGCATGCAAACACATGCAAAGATAACCTTAGAAAAATTGTGAAGTTTGAAGATGAGCCTTTCATAGGTCATGGCGACCACAATGCTTTGAAACAAGGTTTCCTTCACAGCAGACTTTGTGAAATGTCTCTTTTAATACTTCACACAGCCCTAATTTATGGTGCAATTTTGTAATTAAGTTCCAAGATGTGTCCGTATGTTTAAAGAAGCTTATTTTATATATTTATACATGAAATGTAAATATGAATCAAACTTTTTGGTTAGCCATAAAAATGTTCATAAAACAAACTACCATACTGCAATTTTGAACGAGGCAAATGTATTAAGCAAATTGGAATATCAACTCTATCAATTTGAATTCAAGTAAAAGAAATCAAATTTAGCATGGGATTCAAGGTAACTATTTCTTTTCTACACAAACATTTGGCTCTATTAAGGAAGAAAGTCAATCACAGAATAAGAAAAAATAAGATATGTACATTTTGCTCATTCTTTCCATTTCATGAAAACCTGCTCCAGAAGACTTGAGAAAGTATCTAGAATTGTATGCTAGTGACAGGACACTGGTATTTATCAGTAGAAACAGTTCCTGCTTCTCCATTCTGTTATACTTTCTATGCTAAGAAACCAATTTGGATAGAAGTTTTAACATAATACTTACTATTTTGGATATACGTATTAAGAAGAGTAGCTATATTTCCCTCTCTTTATATGCTTAATACCAGAGATTAAAGATATTGTACATCAATTTATATAAAGTATTATTGTAATTATCTTCCCAGATTCAGAGAATGTACAAAACCAAAATGAATTAAGCATATACATTGTAGGGCCAATTTATAATGCTATCATTATTTCTTTGTATCATGCAAATTCAATTTTTAATTTCTATATAAGATTATACTTATAGGTTTTGTGAGCAGTTTATAGACAGGCTTCCCATAGCTAATTAATTGAGATGATTGCACCTATCTACTGCTGAGATCATCATATCAGAGTGCACAGAGTTTTTTTAAGAGCATCTATACTTCCTCTCTTCCTACTAAATCAAATTTAAACCATAAGATGTTCCACTTCTCAAAATGTGTGTATGGATTCAAAATAAAACATCAACTTTAATTAGCAAACTTAAGTGAATTTTCAGATGCAAATTGAACCTGGGAGGGAAGGTGGGTACATTATTCGCTTACAAATCATACTACTGTACCTGAAAAAATATCATGGATTCTTTTATCCTATCTTGAAGAGATTTCATGTAAATTAATATGGCCACAAAAGCTATGTTTTAAAAACATTGTTCTGGGAAGCCACCTCCATTTACGTTTGTTTGTTTGTTTTTGTTATCAGAAACACTGCTTCAGAACATTTCATATTCATAAATTTCACTTGAAATGTATCTTTCAAGATAAAACTCCATGTGGCAAAGTTTCATTTGTAATTTATGAACTGAATAGAATAGAATCTGTGCAGTTGCTTGGGCACCTGGGTTCACATATATATTTTATTATGTGTAAAATCTGCAAATGAACTTGTACCGTTTATGTATAAATTGGCACTAGACTTCCTCTCCAAATACAGAATTTTATCAAATCATCTGACAGAGACAAGTTGTTCTTGAGCCTGAAAAAACACTGACGTGTAATGATGGTTTGGAGACCACACAGGTAATAAGTAGCAGTCAGCATGCGTTTGTTAAAAACAGATCATGCCAAACAAATCTTTTTTTTTTTGCTTTCCTAAAAAAAAACAGTTTTATTGGTTATATTAACTATAATATGCTTAATATAAATGGAAAAAAGGTTGTAACTGTCCAAAACTAGATATCTGCCAACTATTTTAGAAAATCTGCTATCTTTAATTAATGACAAGATCCAATTGTTCCCAATATTATTGTTCTGGTTTTATAAAAAGGAACTTCACTAGAGACCTTGCAGCGGAGACAGAGAGGATATAATGGCAATGGGGAGAAAGGCAGAGGAGCTCTTGGTGTAATTGTCCCTTCAGTGGATGGAGGGAAGGGGAAATTTTAGAGAGGGACAAAGTCAGGGAAACATTTAAGAAGCATTAACTACTCCCAATCAGCTCCACTCTGTTCATGACTAACCTTTTTATTAAAAGAAACAAAAAATGACTCCAGGAATTAATTTAAAGGAGTAATAATGTTTAAGACAACCATTCATTGCAAGAGGCATAAAGAATTTTTTCCTACTCCCAAGAGATTTTCTATAATATCCCAAAGGTGCTTTTTTCAGGAGGCAACAGGACTTTCTTGTTTTTTCTTTTGCAGACGTTTCACTTCTCATCCAAGAAGCTTCTTAAGCTCTGACAGGATAGTAGGGAATGAAAGAACGAAACTTCTTCAAAAAAACAACAAGAAGTCCAGTTGCTTCATGAAAAAAGCACCTTTGGGACAACCATGACCTGGATGATTGAGAATCTCTACAGAATTTTCTATAATATTTTAGTATACTGGTAGTCCTCAACTTAGAACTACAATTGAGCCCAATGCTTCTGTTGCTAATAGTTAATTGAGCTTTGCCCCAATTAATGAACTTTGCTGCTACAGTTAAGTGAATCCATGCAATTGTTAACAATTGTAACACAGTTGTTAAGTGGATCTGCCTTCTCCATTGACTTTGCTTGTCAACAGGTTGCAAAAGGTGATAACATGATCACAGGACACTGCAATCGTCATAAACATAAATCAGTTGCCAAGCACTTGAATTCTGATCATGTGAGCATGGGATGCTGCATTGATCATAAGTGTGAAAGACAGTCATAAGTTGCTTTTTCAGTGCTGTTTTAACTTTGAACAGTCACTAAACTAAGGATTGTAAATATGGACTACCTGTATTTAGTAAAATATTCTTCTAGCTCCATGCTAGCTGCAATTCCTCCTAAGAGAGAAGTCCAAGAACAGACAATGGAAAGCACTACTATGAATTGTGTTTCATTCATGAAACAGTGAACAAATGAAAGTGAACAAGATGAAAATATTCTAATTGACATCAAGCGTTTGTAATTATAGCGCAGGAGTTTCTTTCTGACAATTGAAATATATTATATTCACTTATATTTAAACAAGTAGAATCCATGCATAGATAGATAGATATTTATCAGTTAAAATCCAAGCTTATTGAAAGATAGGTGACATTGGTGGCATATACAGTTAATAAATAAATAAGAATACTTCATTTCATCATATGTAAAACATTAAACTTACAGGCTAACTTTTGTTGTGACTGTTCTGGAAACATCAAGGCATAGATTTCTTGGCTTTGCTTCATCAAAATCAGAAGAAATTTGCCTCCCATTGCCTTCCACCTCATCATTTTTATGCTTGTCGTCCTGCAATATAACCCTGCCATCAGAACTTCTGACAGGATGCAAATCCTGAGACTCTGTTCTCCCTTCAGAAGGCGACAAAGTGCTGCTATTGCTCACAATGCCTACAGGAGAAATGACGATGCTTTCATCAGAAGGCAATTCTTCTACTGAAGTACGTCTGGATGTTGAATTGCCATCCATTATGCCGTCGCTCTGTCTTTTGGTGGAAGCATTTTTTCCAGGACTTTTTATGCTTATGGGTGAAGGAGGACCTGCATCGGACTGATTCTTTTTTAAGGATTTCTTTTTATAAGGGGATGAGGCTGGGCTCTGTTGCTTGCTCTTCTCGAGCTCCGATTTAGTAAAACCCTTATGATTACTTCCAGACCTTATGTCATTATTATTTGTGGGAGACATAATCTGTTGACAAGGCCTAAGTTTTCTTTCAGGAGTGCTTATTTTTTCTGAAACCATCTCTGAAGGAATACCATCAAAACCAGGCTCCTCTTTCACAGTATTCTCACTTGCATTTCTATCCCCATTTGGCACATCACTAGAGTTCTGAGACTTTCTCCTCTTTCCAGATTTCCTAATTGCTGGTTTTTTATCCATTATGTCAGTGTCACTACAATTATCGTCTAATGCAACAGCCACTGGTTTATTCAAATGTTGTTGTTCAGTTCTACGAAGAAAAATATCCAGTGTCAATATTCTAGAAGATTGGGGATGCTCATCTTGCTTTGGTTCCACAAAAAACAGTTGATCTTTTGATTCTGCATATTCTGATTCTGCAAATGTAAGAGGCTCCTCTAATTCCTTGTGATTTAATATGATTTGTTCTAGATTTTCATCAGGTAGAGTAGATAAACGTTCAAAGAAATCTGGAGTCGTGTTTGTATCGTGGACAAGTTCGTTCTCTCCTTCCAATGTCCCAAGTGTAAGATTGCTGTCAAATAATGTATCTTTTATTGTTTCATTACTACTATGCAAATCAAGTGACCATTCACTGCCAGAAGAAACTGCTTTAGTGTTCCATTCTGAAACAATGTCATTATATAAAGGTGTCAGATCCCTATTGTAGAGATAATCTTCTGAATTGTCAATAGTATTGTGGGACTGTAACTGGTTCTGCTCGTAAATCGAATCAGTAAGAGATTCCTCACTCTTAGATAGGTCATTTAGGTCCTCTATTTCTATGGATGCCAATGGAGCTAAATTCTTATGAGGAGATTCAGCCCTTATACTTTTTATACTTGGCTTTAAAGAGGTTTCCAGTGTATTCTTGGGATTTTTTCTCCTCCCTGTAGTAAAAAAATATCCAAACTTTCCCAAAACTGGT
>JAPKID020005656.1:0-11014 GCA_026931265.2 Tropidonophis doriae | reverse complement strand
GGTGGGGAGGAAGGGCCACGGTAACCGCCGCTTTCTCCCTCCCCACTCCCACCGCCGGGAGAGCGGGGCAAGGCGGGCTTGGTGGCAGCCGCGGCGTTTGGCTCCCCGCGACCCACCAACGGGCGGGAGGTGTTTTTCCTAGAAGGCAACTGGACTTTCTTGTCGTTTGGAGAGGCGCCTTTGGGCACCACGGCGATGTTGGCTGTTTGGACCCTCTGCGTGGCCCTTTGGGCGGGAGGCGGTTGCTGGAGGGAGAGGCTGCTGCGGCTCCTGTGTCTGGTTTGTCAGTCCGAGAGGAGGTCTCTTTAGGGGAAACTCGTGCCTTGCTAATCGTTTTCGTTAATGAGCCAGCGGCACGCACGCACGCACGCCCACTCCGGGACCCGTGGGATTCCGCACCACGGTGTAGAGTTGCGTTTGGGGTCCCCCTCTTTCTCTCTCAAAGGGATGGAGCTGAGGGGGTGTTGTAGGGGAGATACTTGTGTTTTTTCCAGTATCGTCTTCCTACCCTCGAGAATATTCCTTAAGAAATAGAAAGATAGGTGTCTTTGTACAGTAAATCGATTGAATGTACTAAATGCAGCCTTATAAACAGTTTGTAACTCACTCTAATTAAGGTTATAGTCCAGTCCAAGGGAAGTGGATTGCAGAGGTTGATCCACACTCCTGAGCTAAACAAAAAAAAGAGTAACTTGCTAAATGAGTATTGTAGCATGTAAAATAGATGGGTGAGTATCCAGTATATGATACCTTATAACATTGACATATAGTAGCCAAAATATGGGAAGATTTTTTTTTAGTTGACTGGTTTTTAGATCTAAACAATTCCAACTATTTAATAGAACAATTAACAGCTTTGATTAGTTTGTAAATAATTAGGTGATTTGTGCAAACTAGGCTACCATGCTGCTATGCATAATGTGATCTATAAACCCAGCTTGGGTTTTGAAAAGTTTAAAATACTGAAAATTGTTGTTAGAATCTTTGTTTTCTTCCTTATGCTCATTACTTGGCCCCTCTAGCTATTGTTGTGCTACAGGTTCCAATATACAAGGTGGTGTATGCTCTTATTTCCATATAAATCTTAATAGCATATGTTAAGGTCCCTGATTGTTTGCTGTACAGTAGGATATTTACCAACTGTGGTACCTTTCTGTGACTTGTCCCAAAGGTTTTTTTGAAAAGACAACTGAACTTTCTTTAAAAACAACAACAACCACGTTTCACTTCTCATCCCAGAATTTAGAATTGAAGAAACTTCTTGGATGAGAAGTGATACTTTAAAAAAAAAAAACTAGAGAAATCCAGTTGCCTCTTTTGGGGGAAGAACACATTTGGAACAACCATGGCACTGCATGATTGAGAATCTCCATAGACTTTCTGTGATCTCTGCAACAAAGTAATACTGATATTTATTAGGTTACAATTTGAAAATACCTATTCATCTATTCATATATTTGAAGTATATATGAACACAGGTTTGATATGAGTGAGAATGTTTTATGTATGACTTTGTAGTGCTTGTAGAAAAGCTAGTGAAGTCTCAGATTAGCAACTTTGAGTAAATAATCTTTCCTTTTTTTCCTCACAGAACCAACACAAATATATAGATTTCTACGTACTCGCAATCTTATAGCTGTGAGTAACTATTCATCTTTGTCTTTAACTTTGTAGATTATCTCATGTCGGCATTGAATTGATTTCTTTCCCCCTGTTTTCTGTTGCAGCCAATATTCTTGCATAGAACTCTCACTTATATGTCTCACAGAAACTCCCGAACAAATATTAAAAGGTAAGTTAAATAATAATTAAAACAAGGGCTTTGTTTTGTAATGACAAAATAGTATATGTGTCTTGTCAATAACTATCATTGAAGCTGAAACTAAATTTTTTCTAACCTACATAATGAGATGAACTTGATATTTGCATTTATCCAGAGGAAAATTGACATTTATTGCTTGTTTGATGTGCCATATTTTATGTAATGGTTTTGGGAATTTTGTCTCTGTGATTAATTTATAAATTAATACAATTCTAATAATCAAGACAGTTCAAAATGCTTGCTGATTATCAGAAATGTGCATTAATTATTTTTTACATATTTATAATGCGAGTTTCTGTTGATTTTATTGTCTTATTGTGGCTGATTTTTAAACATTAAAGTTTATCTAGCTATTTTAAAGTAAGTATTTAATGTATTTTAATGGGTTCAATTTTCTTTAGATTCTTTGCAGTAGAGTATTAGTAAGAAGCTGCAGATATTTGGTAACTTACATCGCATTAGTGATGCAGTGCCATTTAAATAACGTAAGGTAATGTTAGGCAATGATGGAAAACATATAGGGATTATAATGTAAGAAGACACAGTCTGAAGTAATGGGATATATTTAGTCGGGAAAAAGCTACAGTGTGAATTCTTCAAACATGTAATAGACAGGTGTCAGTGATTAAAACTATTTCTGGCAATTTAAAATTAATACTTTCACACTGTTGTGACTGGACAAAATTATGTAGACACATTGGAGCATGACTTAATGGCTGCTGATGCAAGGTAGTACACATAATTTTAACTATGATTAATTCTGAGATATTTTTTGGATTAATTTCTAATATTCAGTGTAACTGAAACTTTGTTAGTGGTTGTTGTTGTTGGATTGTAATAGAAGAAAGATGTGTGACTTTAATTTTTCTTCTGAATCTTTGTTTAGAGACTAATTTTAGAGACTAATTTTTTGGAGAATTTTGGAGACTAATGTTTAGAGACTAATGTTTAGAGACTAATTTTTTGGAATATTTTTACCAATATTGAGACTGAATCTATTTTATTGAACCATATTTTTTTTGTTTTGAATTTGTGTCATATATGATATATAGATTAATATAATTATCAGTTTTGAAACTATTTTTAAAAGCATGACTTATGAGTGTTGATATATATAAATCTGTATCCAGCTTGTACTGCTATAACACAATTATTTCACTCTGGTTCAAAAGTGCATCACGATTAATATACCTCTCCTTACATTGTGTGGTATCCTTTGAAAGTATTTGTTAGGGAGAATCATAAATTATTTCAATCCAAGGGTCCCTACTCTGGTTTAAAAGATAGTTTTAAGTAATTATTTGACCTACAAACAATCAAAGATGCTAGATTGTGAAGCTATTATACATTTAATAACTTTTATTAAATTATTTTAAATAGAATAAAAGAAAAAAGAAAAAGAAGTGCAGGAACAAAGGAAAGAAAATAAATAGAGGAATGTATAAACTTTTTTATATAAGCTTCTATAAACGGAACTTCTTTTCAAAAGATAGTTGCAATATTGTCTCTCTCCCTTTTAATTGATATACAAATTCCTTCAGCTCTTCATTTTATCCAAGTTCACTTTAATCTCAAATCCATGACTTATTATTATTTAATTTCTTCTTCTTTCAGCAAAAAGTCCAAATAAGGTTTCCAATTTTTCAAAAAAAAAAATTTCCTCTGATCGTTGCCATTTCTGCGAATTCTGACCTTTTCACAATCTTTTTCTCCACTTTGAGGATTTCATTATTTTTCCATTGTTCTTCATATAATCTTGTTGCAATTAATACAAAACCGGTCTTGAAAGCTATTTATTGGCAAACCTTTTAAAAGTGTTTTTAAATAGTTATGAGAGATACAACACAAAATAATACAATAAGCATCTGTATTGAAAATGATTAGTTTAACTAGCCATGTTCTTTTAAAATAAAATATTCATAAATGATTTTTTGTCCTGTAAATTATTATGATTCTGTCAAATGTAAGATGTTGCTTCATGATTAATGAATTACTACGAAGTGGTTGTTACCAAAATAAAATTAGAAGACCCTCACTGAAATAAAACTTCCTTATAAATGACAAATTGGAAATTAACTTTCCCTATATATTACTATAGGGAAATATTATACATTTTGAACACTGTGGTTAGAAGATCAATTCAATTATCTTAAATAGCAGAGAAACAAACGGAAGTCATTGACTCATAGAATGGGTTTTGATAAGATTTCATAAGGTTCTACATTTTAGGATTTAAGTTAGCACCTTTCAACCTAGAAATTGGCAAATTCTGTATAACAGATGAAAAAGAGTTGATCTCTTGGCTTCTGCTGGAACATACCATTCTAGTTTTTGGAGTGATTGCACAACAGCCCATTATAGTGATCTAACCCAATCATGACCAAAATATGTCAGGTGACTGTATGACTCCTGCCATAGCTCGCTTACCATTATATATGTGAAAAAATCCTTACCTTAGCTTTTTCACGAGTGCTTTATTCTAGAGTCCATTTTCAGGCTATAAATGTTCATCTTAAATATATTCTCATGTAGAATACATTATTTCCAGATTCCTTGACCAAAATTCTACCTTGTGTGAAATATACCTTAATTTATTTTCAGTTATTCCCAAGCATTAGTTTAGCCTTCCGCTTTTGTGCTGGGATCAACGAATGGTACAGGTATTCAAATAATTGTGGTACCTGATCTAGCTGTTGGAATTATCTTATCCAAGAATTTGTTCTAGTTATTAACTGTATGGGAGGCCAAATTGCATCACATAACTCAAAGCCTACCTTTA
This sequence comes from Tropidonophis doriae, assembly GCA_026931265.2. NCBI lineage: Eukaryota > Metazoa > Chordata > Lepidosauria > Squamata > Natricidae > Tropidonophis > Tropidonophis doriae. The sequence goes on along the minus strand of JAPKID020005656.1, from coordinate 6,413 downwards.
AATAGATAGTACATCTGTTGCAAAGCAGAACATTCTAGACCTACCTTGGACCCAAATAACAGCAAGTTGGTGTTTTTCCAAGTCAGTTGGTTTTTGATATGAACAAAATTGAGTAAGATGGTTTCAAAAGATGTTTCCAACAGTTTTAATACTATCAGAATCTCAGTCAGTTTCGAATACAAATTTCCCACTGTAATTTAATTTGAGTGGTTTTATAATCTAGTATGCAAAAAAAGAAGTACCATATTTTTCAGAGTATAAGATGCACTGAAGTACAAGACGAGCAAAAAAAAATGGCCTGTTTTTCGCAAAAATGGGCCTTTTTTCGTCAAAACAAATGCATGCATAGCCTTATGGAGGCTTATAGAGTGCTGGTGGGAGCTGGTGGGGGGAGACAGCCCATTTTGTGCTTGTTTTGGCCCTCCCCAGCCCCCTGGAGGTCTCTGAAAGCCTCCACAAGGCTAGACACGAATAGAATGTTACTCAAGACCAGCTGTAAAATGTGTGCTATTGATCAAAGTGGATGTGAACAATTGTACTAATGAACTAAACACTGAGAATCCTGTATCCAATTTATTTTCCTTTTGACTACGCTGTAAGCAGCCTTTAAATAGATACAGTGTGATCAAAGTAAAACTAAATCCCAGACCTTGATCAGGACATAGATCAGAAACCATAATTTGTAAGTAGTCTGATTCAGGCAGTCTCCCACCGTTTGACTATACAAAACTAAGTAAGGTAACTAAGCTTGGTAGCTACCTTTGGCTACTGATAGAGAAGATTGTTTCTACCTGCTCTAGAAAGCTGTAAGCTCTCCTCCCCATGCTAGGATTCCCAAAAGCTAATCATGTTCTTGAGTAGATTTCTCAGTGGATCTTTGCAATTCAGAGGCAAAACTATATTAATTTTCCCACTATGCAGGACAGTTGCTTGAAGGGATTGTCAAAGGAACCATTCATTATCTAATTCTAGCATTTCTAAATCAAACTCTTCCTACCCAAAACATAAAGCCAGGTTTAACTATTCTGTTCACATAATTGTAGTAATGAATTCTTCAGCAACTTCTAACTTGCACCATTCAAATTCTTCAAGACAAAGTAAGGTAGATAGACCTCCATGAGCCAGAAGAGGATGATTATGTACTATCTTAACCTTATTTGGCTTTTCTCTTTGTTTGTTAATCTATGGTTTCTATTTTTATGTGTGTTAAAAGAATGGCAAGCTGTGTTGGGAAGGCATTATACCATAAGAAGGCAGTTGCTGTTTTTCAACAATAAAGTCTCTCCATTTTCTCAGATAATAATGACCTATCATCTCTCTTCATGAAACACATTCAGAACTAGCAACCAAAAAACAGTTTACAGATCTATAGCAGCAACCTAAGACATAAAAAGGCAGTGACTAAGAAAAGATAAAATTTCCGAAGTGTTTCAAAAATGCCAGTAAACTCAGATATAATTTTATAAGTATCAGGTAATGTATATTTTTAAAAGATTTAAGCAATAACATAAACAGTGGCTCTATGTGAAACTCTTTTATTATAACATTCAGCAGCAAGGCTATATAAACATTTAAGAAGCAAATAATTTTTCACAACTGCATCCCAAAACAGTGGCCACAGTATGATATATTAGATTTTTTTAAATATCCTGTGCATGATAATGAAAAATATTTTAGAACGTTACAAATTCTTGATTTAATGTCATCGGTTCTGATAAGATGGAAAATGTTGTCACTTTGTTACTGGGAATTTCCTGAATATGAAGAGGCTATTTGGAGCATTTTCTACTCCTTTTCAGTATTGTCTTGTGTGAATATTTTCAAACTCAAATATTTCTTCTACCCGTTTTCCAATTCAGGTTGATTATCATTTATAGAACAAAGATAATAGAAAAGGCTAAATCTGAAAGGAAGTTACAGCGTTGCCTTCTATGTTGGTTCTTTGTTTTATAGATGAGCCAATGTTTCTCAGTTTTTGGTGACTCGCCATTTGCATCTGTCTCCCAAATAATGTAGCATGGTTTCCAAGAATTTTCCTGTGGTAATTAATGCTAGGATTAATGGGTTATGTTACTTACTTAAGGAAATATAGTTATCTGCAGTTATTCATAGCTACTTCAAAATTTGGGGGTGTGTGGTGGTGGCTGTTGGGTATATCCAAAATGCGGTGGGGGGGGTGTTAGTACATAATGATGGAAAAGCATCAATGCAAAACTGAATTTCAGTTGTTGTAACTTTAGCTATGTTCAGAGATCTCTCTAACTTTGGATTAAAACCTTGTACTTATAGTGATATTTTTATTGCATTCAAAAAATAATATATAAAAAATCTAAAATAACAGGAATTGCTGGGATGCTCCTCATAAATTCAGTATGATTTTGGGGGGAAATGCCTTAATTCCTGAAGGATGGAATTTTTTTTGAAGAAACATTTTATGCAACAAAATTGTACTACATAATGGAAATCAGTGCAATTTCAAAAGCCAACTTTTATTGCAGGAAAACTTTCAGAGTAGACGGGATGCTGACGAAAGTAGAGAAAACAAAGGGAGAACACGACTTGCAAAGGTAACATTTGTTTTGTCAACCAATGTGTTTCAGTAGCAATGTTTCAACTGCGATGAATACATGATAGATTAAATAATGTGTCAATAAAATTTATGCAGAAATGAAAGTGAAATGTGATGTAGATGAAGATAATTTGCATCGGTTTCTCCCACAATAAAATATCCATAAATGAATTCTGTTAAAGAGTTGTAAATGTTTTGTACTTGGAGAGTATGTTGTCCCAGTTAACATTAAATTATATATAATGTTGCATCTGCAGAAGGAGACGTCTGTAGACATTCATTTTTGAGTAGTTATATAGGCTGGATCCATTGATTGATTTTTTTGAAATTTCATTGATTTCCATTATGTAGTCCAATTTCCACTTATTCTGCGGTGCACTATGGATTGGGATCAGTGTTATGTATGTTATATTGCAAATCAAGATACACTTATTTTTTTGCTGCAGATTAAATATGCCAACATATAGGAAGTTTTCTAAAACTGACCATACATTGGCTAGCATATGGTTTTGTGGCAAATCAGTTTTCTTTTTATGCAAGCTGATCGTTAAATTTAATGTAAAGCCCCAAACTCACTTAAAATTTAAATCCAACCATTACTATTATTTCTGCATTATCCTTAAATTGTGAGTTAATTTGTGAGAAGGCTACTAAATCAAAAAGTAAACAGATTGTATCTGCTCTTGGTTCTTAGACCCATTTGTTACATTGTTTTTCTAAAAATGTGTATTTTAATCATACCTTTCGAGGAAATTGAACTCTCCTGCTAAAACTAGCATTGTCCATAGATGCCCAGGTGATAACAATTATAGCTATAGTCTCTTTTGTTTAGCTTATGTTTATCTCACACTATTTTTATCTGTTCCTCAAAAGACAAACCTGAAAATGATAACAAGTTTCAATTACATCACACCTGCATGTCTGCTATATGTACTCCTTTTTCGCTGCCTTTAAATGTTCAAAAATATTGTGAAATTGCAGATAAAATGTTCAGCAGCATATTAAATTGTACTGAAATAGCTAATAAGCTGACTTCTGGAGCCAGTTCCAAGTGCTACTTTATTACCCTCAGTATATTGACATAGTTTTGGACTTCCATATTTCAAAAAGGCTTTGGACATGATCCTGCTGAAAAAATACAGTTTTTGAAAAACTCTTACATAATTAGAAATTCAGTTTATTGGAACTGCAGGAGTAGTCTGTTGAGTGGCCTATTTATCTTTCAGAATTTAGTCTGACTTCTCTGGGTTTTTGGCACAGCATGAATTATTTGTATAGGAAGGCAATACATTTTTGTGATTGAGATTGATAGGTATACACTGCTATGATTGCTGTTTCTTTTAAGGAATTTTATTTACTTCAATAATGTCTTTGTACATTTTTTAACGTAGGTATCTCAGCATTTTTAGAAAAAAACAGATGAAGGTAGTTCTTGATTAATGGTGCTAATGGGATTAGAATGTTATTCAGCAATATTGTCATAAGTCAAAAAATATGTGACTGTGCTGCTTAGCTAAGGCAGTTCAAGCAGCCCCAGTTGCCATTGTTAAGCAAGGACCTCATGTAACTAAAATCTCTGACTTCCTGCTTGCTTCACTTTGCAGCAAATTGTCACTCGAAGGAGTGGTTGTGAAATAAACAATACCTGTTGTATGTATTTTATTAGCTTTTTTGCATTGTTTTTAGAAATTTGAATTTAATTCAAAAGAACTTATTTCTTTATATTGTGAAAAAATATGACAAATGAAGGATAGGCTATCAGGGTTGTACAAAACTATAATAGTGATGAAAATTGCTTCTCTTCTGTGGAATTTATTTCCCAAGAATGCCTAAATTGCTGCTTTTTAAGGAGTAAACCTTGCTTGTATGCATATTGAAACTAAGCAGCACAGTGTTTTGAATTCTAAGACAAAAAGATATGCAAAGGTGCAAATGTAGACTTGTATTTAATTTCGCAAGCAAAATACATCTTTTCTTAGGTAGGGCTGTAAATTGTTTTTCTAATGAAATACTCAATTTTATTTTCCAATTTCTATTAATCTACTGCCAGTTCATTTTTCTTGAATGACATAGGATGACATACACATAATAATGTAAAATAAAATCCTTCAAGTGAAGGATTGCTTAAATAAGTTACGATCCTACTGGCTTTTCTTGATAAGTTTATTTGTTTTTGACGAACTGATGTTAGTTTCCTATTTGTCCTTCTGAAATTAAATTTTCAACCATTTCCCTTCATAGGAAATTACAGATTGTTATGTTTTAAAGTATAAACATACTTTAAAATAAAGTACTAAGATGTTAAATTTGTAAGTTTTAGATGCCAGTGATTAAATTTCATTGAACAAGATATTTATCATATTTGTTAAAAGATTCTTGACAGTGGTTTATCCTGGATCACCGTTGGTATTATAGGACATGTGAAAGGGTAATGCTTTGATGAGTACTGTAAGGAAAGAAGAAGCAATCATTGTGTAGTAAATTCTGACAATGCTTTTCTCCCAGTTTATCCTAATTCAGTAAACAAGACTTTCAATCATTAATACTTCATATCTAGAAAGTGTTATAGTTTACTTTTAGAAAGAAATCAAAGCAAACCTAATAAATCATACAATCACCAGCCAATTTAAAACTCTGCATTATTAAAATTTATTTGCAGTGCATTCTTATTAGTATAAAACACAGTCCTTTTAATGCTAGGGTAAAATTACTTCCACCATATAATTTTGGTGTAATTACTGCCCAACTCGTCACCTGTTTTTATAAGGTGTACCATCTCATGGAATGCCTTGAAGTTGACTCTCGTCCGGTGGTTTTGTACTTGTTAAGGGTCATTTTAATTTAAGCAGGCTGTTGAAGCTAATGTTTTGACTAGAATACTATTGATTCTGTCTCCTTATTCAGCAATTTTACTATTGTATGGCCTTTACAAAACTGAATTTTAAAACATGATAAGATACCTTGAGTGGTGCTTCACATAACTAGAATTATTTATAAATATTTTAACAACATAAATTTATGACATTGTTCTTTCAAATTGACTCAATTCAAAATCTAAACGATTTAGGCAGATAATGAAGGGAATGAGGTTCAGAAATTTTTGCTGAAATTTTTTGGAGCAGCCTGCTCAATTTATGACTTCAGATATATTGCATTGTAACTCCAGACACCCCCATCCTATTATTATATTGCCAGATTTGTGAGTGAATTTTCCAGGTTTTGTCTTGTCTGATAGAGGCCTTTAAATATTAAAAGCACTTTGAATTGGACCCAGAATACTTTTGGCACATATGAAGTAAATAGAAGTCATAATTAATAAAGTACACTTTCAAGCATGAGAAATTCTTAATTTAAGCATTCTAATGTAAAATACAATATTAATCCAGACAATTAGGGAATTAAAGACTAATGCTAGGGCAGTTCATGTAATGTAAGGAAGTGCCAACTTGTAGCTAATGAAGCATATCTGAAACAGTAATTAAAATTAGATTCTAAAGGAAAAGTGCAATCTCATTCAGAACTATCTGTACATCAAATCTCAACTACCAAATTTTTCGGAGTATAAGGCACACTTTTTTCCCTCTAAAAAGAGGCTGAAAATCTGGGTGCATCTTATACATCGAATACAGCATTTTTTTTTGCCTCCTGAAGCCCCACCTCTTCACTAAAAATGGCTATGCAGAGCCTTATGGAGGCTTTGCAGAGAGTTCCTGGATGCTGGGGAGGGCAGAAATAAGCGAAAAACGGGCCGTACTTATCTCTATAAGCCTCCATAAGGCTATGCATGCAATTTTTTTGACCAACAACATGGCCATGTTTTGCTCCCCCTCCCCCCAAATCACTC
>JAPKID020005654.1:0-11015 GCA_026931265.2 Tropidonophis doriae | reverse complement strand
GACTAGGGGGCCACGCCTGCGAGAGGGGAACCTCTCGCAGGCAAAGGAGATCTCTTCTCGAGTACACAGTTGGAAATACATGGAGGTCATAGCACTTTCACTATAGTACATGGTACTTTCACTATAGCTCTATAGTGCATTGCCCAGCATCTGCTACTTGTCGCTTAAATTTACACTCCAGGCTCAATAGATTCTGGAAATACTTTCTGTGTGATTTTTCATAACTCAGAAGGTGAAAGTTTCTGAAAAATTAAATTTCTCTCCCTAATCAGTTTCCAAAAGGCGTTTAATGACTACAAGAAATCTAGTTTCCCTAAGAATAAAATAAACACATCTTAGCCTGAACCAGTTAGTAGGGCATGTTATTTAGACATCTATTGTATTAATAGTTTTGTCTCTAGTTTTGGATGGCAAGATGAATGGATATGTTTTTTTGTATGCATACTTTGTTTACACATATTTAAACTGGGTCACATTCTAAAAAATCTCTAGAAATAAATCATGCTGCTGTTCTTTGTCCTGAAATACTGTTGTGTACATAGGATGGATATTTTTTTACTAATTTGATAATGTTACCTTTCATAATCAAGTGAATAATAGTCACTAACAGTTTTTTTAGAACCTGATCACTGATATTTCATGCACATTCCTAAAATAGCAATAGCACTTACTAGCATGTAAAAATGCAAGGAAAATAGGAACCACCTTTGGTGGGAAAGTAATAGTGTTTCATGTGCCTTCAGCATTTAGTCATGCTGGCCACAAGATCACGGAGATGACTTTGGACAGCGCTGGCTCTTCGGCTTTGAAACAGAAATGAGCACCGCTAGCACATATGTGCATGGGGAACCTTTCCCTTATACTGCTTCATAGCACTTTACAGCACTCTGTAAGTGGTTTACTGAGTCAGGATATTGCCTCCAAAAATCTGTCTCCTCATTTTACCAATCTCAAAAGGATGAATCAACCTTGAGCCAATCATGATCAAACTCCTAGCAGTGGAATGCAGAGTTAGTCTGCAATACTGCAGACTAACCACCATTGTACCACCATTGCACCACCATGTCTCTAGATGGCCTGATAGCTAAATAATGCTTTATATCTGAACTTCGGTTTTTAATTTTAAAATTATTGTAACAGTGTGATTAGATTGGTACATTTTTACATTTGAAATTAAGTAATACAAGTAATTCTCAATTTATGATCATAATTGAGACTGGACTTGTAAGTCATTGTGGTTCTAAGTCAATACCACATGACTGGACTTGAGTTTAGAAACCTTACACTAGTCATTTTATCCAATGGGCATTTTTGCCATTATTTTTTGCAAGGAAACAACAAAAAAATGATCCAATTATGATTATGCGACTTTATTACTGGTTCAGATGCTGTTAGATCGGATAAAGGAAGGACACACTAGGAGTAAAATCAGCTCTTTATTGCAAGGAAGCCAAGTAAAAACACAGCCGGCGGTGGTCCCTTTTTAAGGACCCCGCCGGCGCAATTGACCAATCATAGCTGACCTATTGTAACCAATCAGCTCACTCCATTACCTGCAGACTGGAGTGGAAACTTCTATGGTCGGACACAATAGATGCCCTCCTGCACATGCACAGAAGCATTCAGGTGGGTGGTGTAGTCTCCTGCCGCTGCTATTACCGGTTTGGCCAATTCGGTCCGAACCAGCAGCAACCCAGCTCTGTGCAGCATGCTGCAGCTATAGTAAATATGAGTCAGTTGCCAAATACCAAAACGTAATCATGTGATCATGAGGGTGGTGCTGCAGTTGTTGCTTCCAGAGCACGTCATAAGTAACATTTTTGTAGCCAGTTGTAATTTCAAGTTGTGGCTAAATGATCAGTCATAAATTGAGGACTACCTGTATGTAAACATGATGACTAGGACCAATTGGGGAAAGCTTTTTCCCAATTATATATTTTTTCAAAGCGATTAGAAACTTCTTCCTCCCGTTGTTTTGCATTCTGTCCTCAAAATGATGAGTAAAAAAGGAAGGAAATCATAGCTGACAAGGATATGTGGTAGATATGTGGAAGTCACATACTTCTAATCAACAGAGAGGTCTCTTAATTATTAACAACTGTTCCAAGTGCCTGTGGGTATGTGTATCTCCTATTTATTTTTCTTAAAAAGTAAAAAAAAAACTGCTCAAAAAGTGTACAAATTTTCAAAAACAAGAATACCAAGAACTGATATTTAAAAGACAATTGTCAACTTTTGAGCTAAAACGTACCATCATACCTTATCAGGTCTTGCAGATCATACTATAGTTCATTTGTTTCAGGATTTTTATCTTTAGGCCTGTGGCCTGTTTTAATTCACATTCCTCTCATTTATTCTGGAGTTGTGAATGATTAACCTTCAGTATGGTGTATCTTCTCACAAAATACTATGAAGAAAGGCAATAAATGTGGTAGACAAATGGTTGTGAAGAATAGGGTAGACTATATGAATGTTTGCTTAAATCCCGTTAGATTTTCTTACATTCCTATTTTTAGCAACCCAACTTCTTCTAGATATTGGTACTTAAAGAATATCAAGTCAGGGTTGTATGATTTTAATAAACATCTTTATTTCTTTCTGTAGCCTTGATATCTAACTAAATCTCTAAATCAATGTGTGATTTATCATGAAATTCGGGGGGGGGGGTTCGTATCCACTTTCAGGGGATGGTTGTATCTTTATGTGATATCAGTGCTTTGTAATTCAAACAGTATATTGTGGAGAGAATATTGGAAGAATCCAGTTAACACATATTCTTTTAAAGGCATTGGTTTTATGTATCTTACACATCGTACATTGATGGGAAAAGAATAGAAAATATTTTGGCCTACAGGGAATAATGCCTTCTCTGTGCTTGCTCCTGGGCATGTTTCCCTAAATCTTGCAATAACTGAGTTGAAATAATAAGTGCCATGATGAGAATGTGTTTGGTCATGTAAAAACTCTGCAGAGATTTTCCACTGGGATGGAGTAAAATAGGTTGTAGCATGTTAAGTAATTGAAAGAAAGAGGAATTCCTTGATAGCAGTATTAGAAGTAGGATTGTGCAGTGTTTCAGGTTTGAATTGGAATATGTGTGGTATAAATACCATATTAAAGATATGATGCTTTAGAAGTTACAGACCTGCCAATACAACATCTCCCTACAGTTCATTCTTAAAAATATAATCTTATTGAAGGAATGTTTAACCAGATAAAAACAATTCAAATATTGCAAAAGAAACAAGGACATTAAGAAACAATAGTGAATAACTAACAAAGAAAATAGAAAAAATTGCTGTAAATTGCCTAGAGTCGCTTCATGGGAAGATGGTTAGCATATAAATTTAATAAATTACATGTTAGTTACTTGTATATACAATAGTTTAACTTCAATTTCTGTCAACTTCTTCTCAGTTCCAAATGTTCTGTTATCTACAATAAATCTTTCTCTTAACTAATCCCTCTGCAGCCAATTGCTCTTTTGATTTCATTCTATATTTTCCATGTTAAAGCTTTAAAACTCCTGAGTTTTCTTTTCCTATTGTTTCTTTCCAGTAAATGCTGTGCTGAGACTCATAAAAGCATTTTTGGGTACAGACTGGGTTTATATCTGTTCCATATTCTCAATATGGCACATCTAATATAATGATTCTTAAAATCTACATTAACATTACTGTACCACAGAAAACCATACCATCTGAATATTAGATCATGCACATCTAATTCACAAATTCTCTTATTTCTTAGCAAAATCTATTTTAGTGAGTTAAATGAATTATGCAAAACAAGAAATTTGAATGTGCAAATAAGCCAGAAAAATGGTTGGCTTATAAATTGAAGAAAAAAAAGAAGAGAAAATCATGATGCTTGCAGCTTTTTAAAGCAGACATATCAAGATATAATTATTTCAAGAGTTTAAAAGAGGAATCATATTATGCTTTTCTTGCTTAAAATGTTTGAAGTACAATTTGGCCAAATGAGATTAAAAGAGTTTTAAAAAGATAGGTGAGAAATTTCAAAACTAGGTGGCTCATATCCATTTGACAATTTTCAGTGTCTCATATGTTATAATGAGTGTCCAAAGGATAATCATAGTTCTATTATGACTTAGGTAGGTTATTATAACCAATTATTAGAGTAATTTATGAAAGGAATTTTTCCATAGTCATATTTAAGATGGAATGAGATTTCTTAAATGTATTTCAGTTGGGGCAAAACCAAAAGTTACCAGAAATTTAATCTAGGGATTAGTGGACAAGTTCCCTGAAAATATGTTTTAAAAGAGTAAGAAAATCTACATGAATAAAAGAAGATGAGAAAAATAGTGTAAATATTAATGAAAAGATTGTGAGATCATATGTATTTTGGAGAAATTTATTTGACCTACAAAATATTCAGTTCTAGAATATAGAACCTTTGCAATTTTTAATGTATTGACTATTAGGCCTATTATGAATAGATATAGCCAGCTCCAGAATCTTCCTGTACTCTAGTGAGTAAAGTAGGGCATTAGAATTAGAATTACTTCAATATTTCTCTACAGATGTGATATTAAGAACAATTACAGTTTCTCATTAGTGCCGAGACCAAAATTAAGTGACTCACACAAATGTATGCTTTGCAAATATATAAATGTTCTCTTGAGAGACATTAACATGATTATTGTAAGATCTAGTCCATTATTCACAATGTGTAAATAAACTGTTCCCTTATGGTTAGGGAAATTATTTTATAAAGTAGTGTATGGATTAAAATAAACAATAACCATTATAATCCATTGATAATTGTTGTGGTGATTTCCCCATTATAAGTTTATAATAAACTTTTAATAATACACTTTTAATAATATACTTTTAATAATAATAAAAACAACTATGATTCCAGGGATGAAAACTTGCTCTACTCACCATATTGTCTAATGTTTTCATGTATGTAAGGGAGCATTTTCTGAGAAGAATAGTTTCTAAAAATAATTATTTGGGCTTTGTAATTTGGAGTGAAGAGTAATATATTTTGCAGTTCTTGGCTCCCACAATGGTACTTGTTCACATTTGATACCCAAGAATGACAATTCTATTGCGAAGCTTATATTCATTTCATTGATTAGCTTGTTCAGCGTATGATAAGATTGGGAATAAGATTCATAAAATATTTGGGGGTTTTGGTGCTCTTGTGCTGTATTAAGAGAAATTAATTTGGAAACCATTTTGTTTTTAATTGTTGGCCATTAATGGACAGAAGACATACCGGTATATTATAAGGCAGGATGCATTTTTTTTTTGCTGAAGATGTCCAAGATTGCACTAGCTACCTTGGATATATTGAGTTGCCGAGTTTGAATTGTGCACATTAAAAAAAAATCATGCCCTTCTTTAAATGCACCTGCCTATTAAAGAAATAATTAGAATTAGAAGCTTTTTTTTCCTGCTATAGTATGTTTTGATATGAAGGTAATTTTCATGGTGGAAGGGGTGTCATTTTCAAAAGCAATACTTCACAGTTGGAAGCTGCACATTCAACTCAATAAATTATTTGCCTCAGTGACGAACATTTGAATTAGCTCTAAAAAGTGAACTTAATGAAAGCCAGGTTAGGGAGAATCCACAGATGCCGTAAAAGGGTTGTATTGGACTCAGTGGAGCAGCAAACTGTAGCCTGTTGATCTGATAAGAAACTGGTGTCAACTACTTCTGTAATACAGAAAGAATGTTAGACTCTCAATATGTACTAGATCAATCTTTGCCCCCTTTACCTTTCATTTTCTGCCTTCTTCCATCCATGTAATGGAAGGGGGGAGGCTTTTTTGTAGAGAGAAAGGTTAATATACTAGAAGAAAGGAAAACACTGTTCAGGCTGCCTGAGATGTTGGCTGTTTTAAATTTGATAGGAATCCTTGCCATTTATAACAATGTGTTGCTTGGCAATGTAGATATTTCAAGACATTTACCTGTATTACTACTGAGTTTCAGCTATAGTAGCTGCCTTCATCATGGATTGCAAGGGTACTTGAAATTATATGCGTACTAATGTGCTTTGACGCCTGTCTAAAGTTACTGTTAATATGGAAGACAGAGGATACTAATAGCTTTCTTGTCCATTTTTAACGATGTTGAACTTTGCAGTCACCTTAATTGTCCTTTGGGATTACTAGGATGATATTTTTTTTCCTTTTCTGTCCTAGACTTTCTTAACATATCTATCACAACTGGGGATGCTTCTATTTGAGTTACTGTATGTGAAAAGAATTGCTCAATTTTGAAAGACTTGGAGAATTTCTGCCAAGTTTTTTAAAGTTAGCTTCAGGCATCTGGAGTACATTTACAGGGATAATTTTTTCTTATTATATGTTTAGATCTGCAAACACTGAGCAACTATTGTTCTAGCTATTGTGCAAAGATTTAAGAGATTTGACTTCTCAGGCGATGCCGAAGCTTCAATTATAAGTGGTTGGATTTGTATAGAGCTGCCCCATGTGGTGAGTCATTGAACTGCATTTTTTCTGTCTCTGGAAAGGCAATTTAGGACACTCAGTCCTGAGGCGACGTTGTCAAGCAAAATTTGGAAGCTTCTATTAGGAGCAGTGCCTTTTCATTTCACTTTGAGAATGCCTTCCCATAGTTAGAGAAGGCATTTGGTGTCAACGGCAGATTCAAGCCCAATACAGTTTGTTGCTTGAGGTGAAGGAGAAAAACTCCCCTCTGCTACAACTCCAGAAACGAGACTGGACTTGAATCTTATTGTAGCACCAATGGTGAAATTCAGGGGCAGCAGATTAGCATAGAATTGCAGACAGGTTGTTCAAAAAAAAAATTGAGGAATAGAAAAGAGGTAGACTGCCAAGATTATTGTCCTTCAAATGACACCAGTGTAGCATTTGGCACTGAGACAAGCACCTCAGTTAGTCAAGTGAATTTATTTCAGCTACAAAGCTTTTTTCCTTAAAAAATAATTTAATGATTATTGCTATTTTAGTGATGTTTTGTTTCATACTTATCATCAGCTGCTGTAAACTTGGTGGATTTTCTATCTTTATTTACTTTATTTGCAATTTTGTTCCATCTTTTTAAAGTATATTTTATGGGATAATTCAACTATAATTCATGAAAATACAAACATTGATGATGATAATGTATTCTCCTCACTTCATTCTATTCTGTCTGTGGCACTTACCTTCTTTTATATTTTATTTATTTTATTATAATTTATTTGATTGTTATGAGCTGCCCAAAATCAAGTGGCCTACAATTTAATAAATTAATGTTATCCCCATATCATAATCATTGTCATCATTATCCAATGCATCTAAAATGTGTCTTCACAAAACAATTTCTAATGTACTATTTAGCTAGAAAATAAAGCTAGACATGTATGATGCATTCCATTGATTATAATTTTCTTCCATTGGAGGGCTACCCTTCTAGATTTACAAATCTGAAACTGCCAATCATGAGTTTTTTTTAATTAGGTGCCTAGAAAACCAAAATTATTTTTAGAAATGATATACAATTTATTTATGCATATACATTTGAAGTTGAGAAGATGTTTCAGAGCATGAGGGAGCACAAATATAGCATGAGTTTGCAGCTAATTACAGCAGGTGTATTCTTTTCCGGAATTGTGCAACTGACCTCTACAGTTGCTTTACAGTCCCAGAAAAGGATACATTTGTTTTAAGGAGTTGAAGACAAATGCTATATGTATAATCTAAAGCACTTTTTTGACTTTGAATCTAAAGTGCTATGCTACCTTAAAATGTACATTCATGCACAGAGATTTTCTGTAACCTCTTTTCACCTTTTTATTGCCATTATGGTTTGCAGCATAGACTGTAATGCTCCACTGATTTAAAGGGTCATTAAAAGTTCATAGATGGTTAGATGATTATTTCATCGTGAACTTAATGAACCCCAAAGCAGGTTCATTGTAGATGTGCAATACAATTATCAGTTGCAAATATTTAATTATTTTTTTTCAGATCAGTTTTGTTGGTCAGCTGCATTTGTGTTTTGACTATCCTGTCTAAATCCAGTTAAAATCAGTATGAATGGGACTTAGATTTGTCACAGTTTAATTATATCCGTACCTTTCAATTTGATTGTGAGTAATCTTTGCTGAAATTATATCCCTGGTGTCCTTTACTTTATCTAATTTGTAATTTGTAATATGTTTGTAGAAACTATGAAATAAATCTGCTGTAGCATTTGGACTGATAAATGCTTTAGTACTACTACAACTATTTAAAATCTCAGCTATGTACTATTGTAATCTAAAGATGTAAAGCTCAGGGCAATAAACATGCTGTTTTTAGAATGTATTTTTCTTGTTTGGAGTGAGAAAACTGAACAGGATATGCAACTGTTGGACTTTTAGGCACAGTTTTCCCAGCCTTTCTTGAGAATGGGATTTTAAGGGACTGGGGAAAGATCATATGACAGGATAAAAATACTCTGAACGTGGAGCAAAAGCCCTGGAGCCACTGCATGCTTGAGAGACTGACCTTGTTACTAGCTTCAGTTCTTGACTTTTCACCCTATATGTTCAGGGCATATATTTTTTTCAACTCCAAACATTTCACATGGTTTTACTGAGAACTAGCATCATCAAGCATTTCTGAGAATTAGCACACCTGGGATAACACTGAGATAATATCCACAAGGATTACATATTATATTTGATTTCAGCAAAGATTTTAAAAATTATTCTATGATATTCTGATTAGCAAGCTCATTAAATGTGGATTAATTTTCCCAACAAGCGGATGTACAGATTTCTTGAAAACCTACTCAAACAACTCCCATCAACAGTTTCTCATCAAACTGGGAAAAAAGCATCAATTGGGATGCTACTAAATTAAGTCCTGGACGTTGCATTCTTCAACATTTTTATTAATGACTTGGATGAGAAAATAGGATGTCTCAGATTGCAGAAGATTTAGAAAATGGTTGAAATATTTAATACCTTTGTTAGAAGAAATGTCCTTCTGGGTTCAGTTGCAACTACGGGAAAACACACTGGAAACATGGAGGCTGCTTGGAAAGATGGTTTTAATGGTGGACAGGACCACATGGTTTCAGGTCCTGGGGAAAAAGGTGAGCACATGCTTCAAGATGTTGGGTGAAGAAGAAAAAAGAGTCAGAGATGCTGAAAGTCCCTGGTTTTATGCCCTCTCTGGGCTTTGAACCTGAGCTTGTATTCTGATTAGTTGTCAGACTCCCATGGAAGGGCAACTCTGTAGGCTGTGTTTTGAGTCCAGGTTTGGTTGAGTCTTGCTTCTTTCCAGGTACCCTGTGGTGAGATGGGTAAAGGGCTAATACTATCATGCTTTAATCCCATCACACCAGAGGATATTTCATTTTTCTAGGAGAGGGATTAACTTCCTACACCTTAAAAGGAAGAACTAAAACATTCTTGACAGGTTAGAAAAATGGGCTGAATATAAAGGATTGAAATGTAACAGAGACAAGTGCAAAGTTCTTAATTAAGGAGACAGAAAGGTACAATACAGAAGAAAAGCAGTTTCTGACTTGTCAATAATACTTGTGAAAAAGGTATTGAAATTGTAATTTATTATGAACTGAGTATTAAGTCAATTGATGAAGAAAGAGACAAATAAAATTTTAAGCTGCCTTAAAAGAAACATAAAATTCTAAGCCACAGATAGGAATTTTTAAAAATTATTCTCTACTTGATCAAATCCAGATGCTTGGTTTTTTTTTTATTGTCTCCCATTATATCACAGGATAACTCTGGGTGGCTAACAATCATAAAACATAAATATTGTATAAGCTAAAAACCTAAATAAGTCAATACAAAGTCAAACACTCCAATTCAATTAAGGGTGGGGAGGATGGGAAGCAGAGTGATGTGGGATCTCAAGTTCAGTTCTGGTCATTAGAAATTCAGGCCAACTGAACAGAAAACAATTGAAATGATCATGCGAGTTAAAACTACTAGCTCTAGGAAGACAAACTGAAATGGCTAGTTATGTTTAGCTTTAGGAATAAGAGGTAGGAGGCCAGATTATAAAATGTTATCAGGCAGAACTCAGTAGATATGCTTCTCTATTGCCACCCTTTTGGGATTGTACCCCCCCTCCAAACCCCTGAGACTTCTTTGGTGCTGATGTTGCTTGCCTTTTGAAAAACATTAATTTTTTTGCTCTTTTCCCAGGGGTCAGGGAATGGTATGAGGAGGTACAAGAATTGCTAGTATATGGATTTAGGCTATCAATGAACAGGTAAAAATTGATCATGTAACCAAGCAAAAATGTGCATTCTTCTGCTAGAATTGATTTGAATAGCTGCATTGAATGGTTTATTTATTCATTTGTTTGATTGAAATTATCTGGGTGATTACTTTATTTAAATTTAAATTTATATACTGCCCTATCTCCCTTGCGGGAATTATTGGCGTTATACGTTTCCAGCCTGCTGCTAGGCTTCTAGTTGGTATCCTTCTGCAGTTTTCCAGGCATGCTGGTTAGATCTGTGAATGGAAACAGAGTTATCCATCATTCATGCAGGTGCAGGAAAGAGAGAAGAATTTGAGAAACCAGAGAATAAATATCATTGTGAGATGTAAGAGTTGCTGACTCTACCTTTGCACAGGTAACTAAGTTTCAGGTGTTGCCGAGGTTTTTTTTTAATCCTTATTTTAATGCTGTTGCAGTAATTCATGCACTAATATGCTGATAGGCTTGGATTCATATTAAGTTAGGCATCACTTCTGCATATTGCATTCTTAGTCAAAAATACTAGCAGGTTAAACCTAATAAAACCAGAAGCTATTATACATGATTACTGATAGTCTGACCGAACACAGGTGAGAGCCAATTTGAGGACTTACCTTGTGGCGATAAGGGTGGCCAAACGCCATCACTGCGCCACCCTTATCGCATCTGCAGAAAACCACTCTGCCGCCCTGTTTGGGGTGACTCGCTCTCTCCTTCAACAGAGACGGCGGGAAGCCCCACTGCAGGGCAGAGCAGAGGAATTTGGAGAGTTTCTGC
The DNA here is from genome assembly GCA_026931265.2 of Tropidonophis doriae. Classification (NCBI taxonomy): domain Eukaryota; kingdom Metazoa; phylum Chordata; class Lepidosauria; order Squamata; family Natricidae; genus Tropidonophis; species Tropidonophis doriae. The sequence continues at coordinate 4 of JAPKID020005654.1, read as the reverse complement.
AGGA
>JAPKID020005653.1:0-11015 GCA_026931265.2 Tropidonophis doriae | reverse complement strand
GATGACTGAGAATCTCGTTATAAATGGTGGTCACATGGACACAGGCTAAAACCCTCCATAAATGATGTTTGGCTGCAAGTGCCTAAATTTTGATCATGTAACAACAGGGATGCTGCAACGGTTGTAAGTATGAAAAACGATCGTAAGTCTTTACTATTGAAACTTCAGTCACTAAATGAATGGTTGTACTTGTACTGTATTTATACTGTTGGAAAATGGAAAGCGTATTGAGGGATTCCAAATACAAACTTATGATTTATAGAAAAGATAACACAAAAGTCTTGTACAGGTAGTCCTTGACTTACAATCATTCATTTAGTGACCAGTTATAACCACTAAAAAAGGGAGTTACGGCCATTTTTCAGTTACAACCTTTCTAGCAGCCCCATAATCATCTGATCAAAATTCAGATGCTTGGCAGCTGATTATTTATGACCGTTGCACCCTTCTGATAAGCAAAGTCTATGGGGAAACCAGATTCTGTTAACAATTGGATTACTAATTTATCAACTGCAGTGATTCATTTAACAATTGAGGCAAGAAAGGTGGCAAAATTTACTTAACAAATATCTCAATAACAGAAATTTTGGGCTCAATTGTGGTGGTAAATTGAGGACTGTCTGCACTTCAACATAGCTATCTCTTTGAAAATTGGATTTAAGGATGAATATATCCTTCCCCAAGCTCTAGGCTGAAGATGTGAAATACAATATTACACATCTGAAGGATAAAAAGTTGAAGTAAGATTTCACTAATATAGGTCACAACAGGTTTTCTACACTGTGCTGCATATCCTGGATTAGATAGCCGAAAAAAATCTATATATGTTTGTGTGAATTAGAGAAGTGGGCACTATATTTTTTTCCTCCTCGGTTGTGATGTGTTAGTAGCTACTTCTCGAGTCCTCCAGCTCGCTATGCTCTTTTCAAGAGAGGAAAACCCGAGGGCACTTGAACAAAAGGAGCGCCAGCAGGCTAGTGGGAAATAAAGAAATTTGACCGGGCGCTATGGAAGCGCGGCTTGCGTTCGCTTCAGAATCGAAGTCCCCTCGACACTTCCTTTTAGTGTCCCTGAAACCACTTCCAACTAGAAGTGGCTGCACGTTTCGACAGATACGCGAATCCAATTTTTTACGGTTTATTGTATACCGCTAAGACTCTTATTTCTGTCCTTCCTTCGCTCGCTCCCGCCAACTCCGCGAGAGCAATAAACTCGGTTCCTCTTCACCTGTTCCCTAATCACAAAGGCGTTTCGCGCGCACTCCCAACCTTCGCCGAGTTAACTCCTCACTAACTACAGAACAGAGGCTTCCAGAGCAATTTTTCGTATAAGTAGTGGCTAGCAAGCTTCTTGGTCAAAATGACGGCACGAATGAGGCATTTTTCGCCAGCGGAGGCAGGCAAGTAAATGCCCTCGACTGTTGCCACCGTAACCGCTGGATTCAGAGCAGTGTTGCCAGCGGCGAGACAACACTTCTATAGTACGTGCGTTGGAATATAGCTTTATTCCGTATACAGGATCCTCCGCCCAACCACCACCGCATTGCCCTGGCCCGAAAAAAGGCTTGTTTACAGCGTATGAATAGTTAGAGCCGGACAATTCTATTCCCTTTCCTCCCGCCACGCTACTTCTGCAGGCGCCCCACCGAAGAGTTTCAAGAGTAGCTCCGGTGACAAACTCTTTTTCTCGCCTAAAAAAAAGTCGACCGCGCCGAACTTAAGCTGAGCAATCTTGGTTACCGAGATGTCTTAACTATCTCATTTAGCTGCGCGTTTCTGAATGCACGCAAGGAATGCTCTGCCCTCTTTCCAGCGGCCAAGCGCGTCTCTTTCTCGCGGGCTCTAGTTTGGCTGGCCGAGCAGCCGGGCGGGGTGGAGAAGGGCGGGGGAGGGAAAGCTCTTATTTTGGCAACGTCGAGCCGGGTGGCTGGAAAGAGCGAATACCTCCGATGTCATTCCCTGGCAAGGGCTAATCGCCCGCGCTCCTATTAAAACTTAAGTAGAGAGGTACTATGATTCTAGTCGGTGTTAGTGGATGGCTGGTTTCCCTTCACAACCCCGCTTCGTAGGCCCGCAGGTGATCCCTTCCTTTGCTTACAGGTAAATTCCTCTTTGTTCCTCCTCTTCCCCACCCCCTCCCGGTTCGGCTCGCAGCGGTGCAATTCATCTTTTAGGAGCTGTACTTCCAGGGAAAGCCCAGCGTGCCTAGGACGGGGGGGACGGGGGACTGATACTTCAAAGGAGCGCAGGTGGTGTGTTGCTTGCTTGCGCGTACGGGCCAGGAAGGTTTGGCTGAGGTGCACCCGGCAGCTTTTGCGAACCTGACCCGCGTCGGTGGTGGTTTAAGGCTCACACACGCGGGACATTTGGCTCGGGGAACGGAGGAGTGCGGTCCGACCGAAGATTGCCTTGCAAGAAAGCACGTTAGTCGTTGCAGAAGGTCGTGACCGAATCTTTGCATTTCAGAATATGTTACACAAGGCGTTCTTGCTCCAAGTTTGGAAAGTTGGTGTCTCTTGTAAAGGCTTAGTAGATTCCCAACTAGGGAGAAGGGAAGGGTTTTTATGTGGTAGTTTTTACAAACTTCGTGTGAAACTATTGCAGCGGCGGACTTTTATTTTAATAGAGGAAGGTGAATATTAAAATATGCAAGCTGAATATTAAAATATTCAAGCGCTCACTTGAAGCGGATTCAAGCGTCTTAGGGCTCCCTTTCCTAGAAGGTTCTGGGTTACACGAGTTGCTGCGTTTGTTTCAAGGTGAAAGTTAGAAATACAAGATAAGAATTCTTAACCGTTCGATAAGTACATTTATACGAAAAGTCGAAATGAAGGGCTTCTTTAATCATACGTTTAAAAAAAGCCGAATAATTTGATCTGTCTGAGGAATGCATGACCTCATGGAACCTAGTTTAGGCTCTTCCTATGAAAGGAAGGCAATATACTGGATGCAGATATAGTAGCAAAACAGCTGATACGAAATTCTGTAGAGAAAAAAATAGATATTGGAGGGATTTTAAGTGGGAAGAGAAGGAGTAGTTACTATTATTTTATTTTATTTACTTCTTCCCAAAGTTTTTTTGCGCTTTGTTAAAAAGAAGTAATGTAGTTTGCTCCATATGGATACATTGAGAAATTTGCCACACAGCTGAATGTTTGAACTATTAATTTTTTTGTTCAAATAAACCAAATATTTAATTATTTTTTTAAGAACTTCCTATAGAATTCATTTACGATTTATAATAGTAATAACCCAACTAAAGTGTGGGATTTGCATATGGAAAAAATGTCTTGACAGGGACATGTGGTAGCAATCATGATGTATCAACATATTCAATGAACACAATAACTAAGCTTACTTCATTTATAGCCAGATTTCTTGCTAACTATATCTGGTAACGTTCTATTCTTTTAATCCTAATTGAAGCAAAATGCTGTTTGTCTAGACTCTAGACAAAAAAATGAAAATTTACTTCATAAACATTTGTCTTCATACTTTATTTTAATTAAAAATATGCCTCATACAGTTTCTCATTAGTTTCAGAAATATTGTAAAAGCTGGTCAGAAAATTGAGTTATAGTTTGGCACATCTTTGGTACTAAGATCTGGTTAGAATTATATGTATACAGTACTGTATTTTGCATTATAAGGAATTTGAGCATAGTCAGAGGGGGAAAACATCCTTTTTATCTTGAGATTCATAACAGAGTTTGTTTACTTGGAACTCAAATTTTGTTTGGGTGGTGGAAGCTTAGCAGTATAAGCAAGGAACATGCCTTTGTCATAAAGTATTGGTACTGCATAATTATTTTATTTGAATACATTGTTTTAAGTGACGTGCATTGATAGAATTCAGTATCTGCTTGTCATCATTTTTATTTACTGTAGAAAGGCTTTACATGGATAAAATGGACTTGTAGTAAAATCTGTACTGAATCCTTAGATGGATGAGTTGTATCTTTAAATAATAATTAGAGTTAAAATTCGCAAAGATAGTGCTGTCCAGTTATTTCGGAAAAAGAGTTTAATATAGGTTAAATTGCCATGCAGTTAGCAGGAGAGGGTGGGGGTTGCAATGAAAGCCATTATAAAATAAATTGTATATTCTACATATGGGGATGGTGAGTATTAAAATAACTTCTGTACATTGAAAACTTTTAAATCCCTATGAGCATTCCTAGAATATTTCAGCATGTTTATGAGGAAACTGGCTGGGGGAGGGGGAGATAAGACAGGCAAATTTCAAAGATGCTCTAGGTACAAAACATCTAGTTCCTGAGGAAAATGGATAAGGTTAGCATTTGTCCATTGGTTCCCTTCTAATTTGAGTGTCTATATAATCTTGTTGCATGCCCATTTATTTCTGTTCTTATTTGTATTGTTTTCCTAAAGGGATTATCTTCATCAAGACAGCTACTCTTTGCTGAGGCAGGGATTCTGTCCTACCTAGGATCCCTGCCAAGAAAGGCCACAAAATTTATCGACTCATTCTTTCCAACCACCAACCCAAAGTCTATTTTCACCTTCTAAAACACAGGACAATTGTGAAAGCTTCCCCATGAGTGTCAGTAATCTCCCATCTGTGTCCTCTATGTACCAACCCAGCATGTTTAATTATGAGCGTCCAAAACACTTTATCCAGTCTCAAAATACATATCAAGGGAAGCCACAGCCTCCGGGATCAGAGACCTCTGCTACACTTCCGAGCAGGCAAACCAAGCAGTCTTCCATTTTAATCCAGCCTTGTAATCCTAATGAGAAGAAATTTACTTCCTCTTCATCGCTGAGCTCGCCAATCTCACTCTCTTCACCTTCATATAGCGCTTCATTTCCCGTAACACCCGCATCTGTACAGTCTCCTGCTAGCTCATCATCTGGGCCGAGAATTTCATCCATGCATAACCAGTCCCCTGCAGCATTCCTTTGTTCTGTGTTGCCCTCTCACTTTGATTATAATAATAGCCAAGGTCCTTCCTCAGTGGACTCAAAGTAAGTATGCTCTTTCCCTTGCCTTGAACTCTGTGTAAATGCATTCATGAAAACCTGAATGCTATGTTCCTGTTGTGAGTGAGCTATGCTTGCATGTAAGTGTTGAATGCAGAGATGGGAATTAGAAGGGGAAACTCAGGAATGGAAATTATAACTACTGTTAATTGTGCAAGGTCTGTTTTGTTCCAAATGCCAACATTCTGCAAAATGTACGGAAGTTTCCAAAGTTTTATGTAAGAGGTGGTGGCTGAAAAATAAAAGTAAAGGCAGAATACTATCCTATTTAAACAAGGCCTGAAAATGAAATCTAATTCTGGAAAGTTATGCAACCAGTCTAATTGAAATAATAAAAACTAAATCTATTTATTCATTTCAGGAAAAGATTAACAGATTTGAGACAAATGATTATTTAATTTTATTTCAGTTCATTTAATAATTATAGATGTATCCTATGCTTTTATCCTGAGTATAACACAGCTTTAGCACAATTCAATCAAATAATTTAAGAATTCTTATTTGGGAGTAAACACTGTTTGCTGTGACAGGTTTTATGTGTGTCACTGCATATATTTGGGCAGTGATAAATTAATCACAGTTTAGCTTAGTGTGTTGTGGAAATCCAGCCCATATGTCATGTAAATCCAGAAAATTGAGTTGAGTAAACCATGATTATGGTAACTATGACTATGTTTGTTGTGCAAATCCTGCCACTGCTTTGTTGGGTATATTCACTAGTGCAGCTTTTTTCAAATTTGATGAGTTGGCTTACAGTTGCTATTGTCATCTTTAGTCATTCTGGCTAGGATGAACTGTGATCAACACATCTGACAGAAACAGTTTTCAGTACTGTTTAATAATTTGAGTTTTAGTTTTTTCCTTAGAGCATTTCCTACTTTAGTTCTATTTATCTAGGCACTAAGCAACTGATCTGGAACAAATGGCATAGTTGGGTACAATCCAGTCCTGAATGGAAAATACATCTGATAGCAATGAAGGCTACATCCTATCTCTTCTACATTATAATTTTGCTACTGTATAATGAACCTGAAAAAAGTGAAAAATAAAAGTTGTTTCTTCTTTTTTAGAATTTATACATGTTTAAAAAGCTTTTTTTGAAAAAGAAGCTAGGTAACTATTTTATTGGTATAAAGTTTTTTTTTTAAATAAATGACAGATCCCCATGCCTCATAGAACGCAACATTCTTAGGTGTCACCCACCCACGAATCTTTATACAAGGAAAGCAGCATCCTCATTCTGCATAAAAATCTGAAGGCATTAAGTTTCAAGAGAAGGAAGACTGTTTCCTAGTATTAGCAGGATCAATAACGTAAACTAGGAAACAGCTATGATTCTTTTTAGAAAATTTGCATACAGGGAATATAGATTTCTGAACTACCTACCATAATGTATTAAAAATTAAAGTTGTTTTTCAAAAAAAAAAAGTTTCATTATACAATTAAACATTTACCTGTTATTTGCCTTCAACACCCTGTGACGCAAAAATAAAAATATTTTGTAAATAAAAGTGTTACATTTCCATTATTTTTTTAAAAAATCATCTTGTGAGGAAAGAAATCCTAATTAATCTAGAAGGCGGAATCATGATCTTACCTGGAATTAAGACCTGTGATAATAAGTGAGAGATAATTTGATACAGGAATTGATAAGAAGTAAACAAGACATCACGATAGATTTAACATTACAAAACAACAAATGTGGGATTGTATTATCAAGTTGCTGTTAATTGTTAACAATAAATTTGCTTTTACGCATCTATACTGTTATACAGTATACAATTATTAATGATACACCATAGGTATGTAAAGACATATTAATTGTTAAGAAATGAACTAAAATTCCTAGCTTCATTAAGTCTTAATAGAAGTATACGCTATGTAATGCTTAATTTTTGTATATAAATAGACTTAAATAAGTGATGAAGATTTGAGAGCACAGTTCTCTCATCTGCATTGTTTGAAAAGCTTGGAATGAAGTAGAAAGATTCTGCTTCTAGTAGCAAAGTAAGCTTTGAAGGCAGTAAGCAGCTGCTCTCCTGACTTTAAATTTCTTCACCCACTCTCAGTAGGATGGACTTTAAGAGGGAAAGGAAACATTCATTTTGTTTTTATCAACAATAATTACTGTGTAAACAAGTCACTGAGTTTGAGGTCTCCCCACCACCACCTTTAAATGATTGTTCTTGATCTCAAAAGTGGAAAAATGATTGAACATTAGTAATTTCCAACAAAATACCACACTGTTTCTCATATTTTGCATTTTATAACCTCACTTTAAAGATCCCACAAAAAGTTCAGTTGATCAGTTAAGATTTTTAGAGCTTAATAATTATATATGTTTCTCCTCTTCTAGGACCATTTTTTTAAAATTATATGATACGCAGCATATACTAGACTTCATACTCATGGCATTACTGGAGGTTTTTTCTTGCACATCAGCTGCAATATAAACTTACAATAAGAGTTATCTTCAATAGTTTGTCTTTTATACTCAGCTCTATTCAATAATTACAAGATCACCCTTCTTTTCCTTTAATTAGCAGTCATTCAAAGCCTATGTACAGCCCGCAAACTGATAGCCTTAAACAAGTACCAAAGGCTTCCGACAAAGAGATACAAGGAACGAAAGACGCCCTCATTCAAGACTTGGAAAGGAAACTGCGATGTAAAGATAACCTTCTGCATAACGGGAATCAAGTAAGACAATATATAGAGAATACATATAAAAGGGAGGCTATGAAACTGCCACTTAAGATGAATTACTCTAAAAAAAATTCTCACTTCCCTGTATTGATTCATTAAGCTAAAACCCAATTCTGAAATATATGCATTTACAAGACATCTATATGTTGATGTAGCTACTTGCTCTGTTCAGTGCCTCACAAAATGACCACTCGGAATTAATTGAGCAGTATGTTTAATATTGTATATACTAAATTCAGAATTGGGATAACACTTGATTTCTGTCCTTCAGAGACTATTGAGCTTTGTCAGCATTAAAACATAAGTTCTAATTCCTGCACCTTGACATGAATTATTTCTTGACTCACCAATACTTACATCTTGATCAAAAGCTACTTACGGATAATAGGTCTGAGATTAATATTGGGACATTATCCAAAGGAAAAAGTGATCCAAGAAATCAGTGAATGAATCCTTTTTTATCAGGCAATTGTGAAAGAAAACAGGATATAATTAATTACAAATAACATGGGATAAAGTTGAAAAGCATCACCATGTATTGTATGCCTACCATTCCCCCTTTATTATGACCACAATAATTTAGATAAGTATTCTGACATCATTACCCTGTGTCCCAGGGGAGCCACCAAGGGAGGAAGTGGTAAGAGGGGGACGGGACACGAATGACAGGAAATTGAATTAATATGACAGGAAATAGAATTAGATTCTAGAGAATGAAGAAAATGGCCGCAACTCTGTTTTCTATATGTATAATTCATGTTACTGTCAGACTGTTACCATCAGACTTCTGAATGCAACATAACACCACAATCAGGTTTAATATGATAGACTTGCAGGGCCAGCACACCATGCAACATGTTTATACCGATGTAATATAATGTTATGTACATATATGTATGTGGGAATGTGCTAGTTATTACTTATTTGGGTCTAGAGATTTTTTTTTGTTTTATTTATTGAGTTATTGAGATGTATTCTGACAATAAAGGTTTGATTTGATTACTCTTATCCATCTAGTGCTGTTGCACTCAGTCCATCTTTCATGTTTCATTATGAATGAAACTACAACAGATTTATATTACATTAAAGTTCCCTTTCATGTGTTATCAAAATTAAATCTAAGCAAAGTGACTTTATTGTTTTTTTACATGTGTAGATATCAGAAGTTAATGTTACGTTTTATTCATTCATTAGGTAACATCAGCTTAGGTGAGGCATTTTCCTATCCTCCCTGGAACTGTGATTTTTTTAGTACTATTTTAAGCAAATGTTTGATTAACCATGATTTATTTAATTACAACTGGCTGGGTTTTACTCAACATACTAATCCTTAAACTACAAGTAACTAGGATCATTTTACACATAGACCAAAATCAAGCTAAGTGTGTAGTTGAATGTTGCCCCATCCGAGCTGCTATATAAAAATCCTACCACACCACTTCAGACCAAAGGAAAACGCTTGCAGTATCAGTGCCCCATTCATATAATATTTTCATGCTGTGTACATTTGTTTGAACATATTGGAAATAATTTATTAGTTCCCAGGGAAGAGGGAGGGAGGCTGAAAATCTATTGAACTCTTTGGATTTTTGAGATAAATCTGAAGTCTGGGAAGTGGGCTGTAACAATCATTGTCACAAGTCAGAGTTTTATTGTATGTTTAAATAGGCTGCAGCTGATCTAAACATAAATTGGGTTAGCTGCTAAATGTGGAAAACTGAAAACCACCATATGAAAATACCCTGGGTACATAAAGTCACATGTGTATTTGTGTGCTACCCTTTTAGTAACATGCATCTATTTTTAAACAACTAGAAGTCCACCGTTAATGTTTGTTTTAGCAAGGAGGTCTAATGCAAACGCATGGGACCATATCAATTTGCTTGTGAAATGGGATCCAAAATAGAGGAGGGGGAGTTTATCAATATATACAAGAAGTTTATTTCTGTTTTCATTGGTGGAAGCAGAGGTGGGTTGCTCCTGGTTCGGCCTGGATGGGGCAAACCAGTAGTAGTGGCGGGAGTCTCTGCCCATGCGCAAGCGCATGAGCGAACTGTAGTAAAAAAAATGGAAACCCACTACTGGGTGGAAGAATGAGGGGCAGTTATCAATCAGATATGTATACTGTATGATATTTTTTCACAGAAAATAACATGCAGTAATTCAGTATTTTTAATCATAGTGTAGCAATAAGTTCCACTGACTGAGGTGAGCATCCTGCATGACACCGAGGTGTGATACCTTGGCAACAGTAGGGGATTGCAGTCTCTCTTCAGAGCAGAGCAATATATAATCTCGTTTGGTGACGTGGTTGGTATTGTGTTAAAAAGGAGAAGATGAGGCAAAACAGAACTATTCAGTATTGTTAATTATTACCTTCTGCATATTTACAATTAGTTTTGTTCATCTCATGTTAACAATTATTTTTGTTCATCTCATGTTGCTACCTACTTTTAGAAGGAATCTGGATGCCATAACGACTTATTGCGGGGAAGGCAGGGCAAGAAAGGAGGAGTCCACACCTGCTTTTTATGCATATTTTTTAATTGAAATGTTTAAACCAGGAGATAAAAGCTAATACAAGATGATAGAAAAGTAAGAAAGAGAAAACAACAATGCAAGCTGGCATCCTTCAGGGTGCATCATATATTACTTTTCTTGGAATAATAGGGCTGCATTTAAATAACCTTAAACTTTCTTAATCCAGAGAAAAGCTTAAAAGCAAACTAGAACTAAAGAGAAATTTCCTAACAGTGAGAAGAATAAACCAGTGGAACAGCTTGTCTGCAGAAGTTGTGGGTGCTCCATTACTGGAGCTTTTGAGAAGAGGCTGGATGGCCTTTTGTCCAGAATGATATAGGTTAAACTAGAAGACCTCAAGGGTCCCTCCCAACTCTATTCTGATTGATTGATTGAGTTGTGGTAGAGTTAGCCTGAAAGCAGCTATGGAGCTTACTTCAAGAATTCGATCTTTTCCAAGCAGTTATTTATAATAACAACATGGCAGCAAAGGATCCTGTTGACTTGCTCACAAAACACAAAGCTGTCACCCACAGGGTATCCGATAAAAATATCCTGTATACGTTTTTCCTGGTAGATTTTCTTCTTTTCCCATTGTGTTGCTTAATGAAGATTTTACCTTCCACTTAGAGAATTCCTGTAGTAAAAGTATGCTGTTTTCACATCTCACATCTGCTAATGGCTCAGGACCTAGCTACCTGCGGGATCATATCCTGCCGCATACATCCCTGCGACCAATCCGCTCACACAGAGAGGGGCTTCTCCGGGTGCCGTCCGCCAAACAAT
>JAPKID020005652.1:0-11016 GCA_026931265.2 Tropidonophis doriae | reverse complement strand
AAAATATAAAAACAATTGAAGCTAAAACCTTGTGCTAAAACCCACAATCTATTAAAACCCCCCAGAAATATCCTAAACATTTCCTAAAAAGATTGTGAGGGCAGCATATTTACATTCAGGCCTCAGTTTTGAGACCATGTAACTGGTCCAAGGTCTCCAGCTAGCTTCATGCCCAAAGTGGGACTAGAATTCACAGCCTCAAGATTTCCATCTTTTAAGTCTTAACCACTGCACCAAACTGTCATTTTCTGCACACCTTGGTGATTATCTTCTTTATTTTGCATTTTTACTTTGTAAGCCTATATACAATGTATGTAGAATTCTCCTGATTTTCTATCCAGATGACAGACAGAAGCACCACACTAATTTTCATTTTTTTTTAAAGTGAACAACCCCCTGCATCTTTTAAATCAAGGAGTGTGAAGAAAGCAGGGATTGCAATCACAAGAGCCCTCAGAACAGAAGGCCGCACTCACTGAATGAAGTCTCCCTTGTCCCCAGTCCATATAGTTTGTGTATAAGCTTGCATGTGTGTCCAGGTTTAGCTAATGTACATGATTAGCCTTAGATTCAGGAAGTGCCAAAGAAAACATTTCAACATACAGTAAATAATTCATGGAATTTACTGAAGGCCACTGTCTCAAATTTTTTTTTAAAGGGGAATTAAATACATTGATGAAATATGGTAATATAGGAATTCTTCACTCAGAAGCAACAGGCACCTCAGTACAACAGGTAGAAAGAAAAGTTACTGGCTTCATGGTGGGGCTTCTTGGATCCTTGCAAAGCAGAATGTAGGGCAAGATGGAATATAGTCTAATCAGCATTCTTACTAGGTTGCTTAAATTCAGGAAGATGTCTGAAATTACATCCAATCTGGCATGTATTTACATTACCCCTTCCATCCCTATTGACTCCCAACACGATGCTTCGTCCAAGTGACCATTCATGCTTGGAGCAGAAGTGGCCTGACTGCTAATGTAAACAAATTTCCCTGGAAAAAGCTTGTCAAAACCAATGGGGGAGTACATAACTTTAGCCATAGATTCCAAGGCAAGCGGTAATAGCAACCACTTTGTGTTTTCCTTGGTCTGGCTTCTCCTTTTGCATGAAATGTGAACAGTCAATGTATATGCTATGCTACTATATAAAAAAACTGAATGGTTCTTCGTTTCAATAAAGTTAGTTCGTTCTGTGGCTCATTAGTAGCAGTATAGTTATCAAGCAATCTGTTTGGCCTATAACTATTCGCAATTAACTAGAACTAACTCAAAAGTGTTAACAAATCAGGAAGACCTGCCCTGGTGAGTAAATACTACATGTGCAGTAAAGAACACAGAATGCTTGAATGCCACAAAAGGTGCAAGAAAGGGTGTTCTTTCAGCCAAGGGAGAAACTAAGGGCAACCTCTGATCGCATTCATAAGCTCTTTATAAGGATTCAACTCAAACCTTTGTTCTTGAGAGAGAAGAAAAAACAAACAAAGGTGCCAGAGTGAGAGAATATGTGGAGAGGAGGCACCCATTTTGGCTCTACTCTTATCTGGAATTTGCTTCAGCCCTGCCTTACCACAAGATACAGCCTTCAAAAAAAGGGGGAGGGGAAATAATTGCCAAGTTCTTCTGATTTATGAACTAGGCTCTAATATTGTTGGTAATTTCTTAGTGTATTGCTGATGTATAACCATACTAAACTGATGATGATTCCTTAGACTAATTGTTAAATGCATACTCTGGAACCTCTATGTAGGGTCTGTGGCTGGGCCATCATTTTGTTAGCAGCTATTTCCAGTATGACTGCAGCATAAACAAATGGGCTGCTAAATCAAGTAAGAACCATAACTTCACGTAACAATTGTTATATTTGGATAATACAATGTCCCAACTTTAGTGATGGTCCAAAATTCGATGTAACAGTTCCAAAAATTTATTTTAAAGGCCTTTTGTTTTATCATGGAGTCCCTATTCAAATGGGTTCTTTAAAAAAACAACACTACATCCTTTGTGCTAATTTTATGACCTAACGTTTCATCCATTCAACATAGTTCCAGCCTTCCAAAATGCCACTTTCAACCTGCCAAAATCAACATCTCTACATTATGTACAGTATGATTTGATAAACCTTTTAACTTTTCCAGATGGTTATCTTGGCAGGAATCGTTTTGACAAAATGTGCTATCCAGTGCCACGCTGCAATAATGATTAGTTACGTACACCATTAAGTGGCTAATTCCTGAAATACACTATTCTTCACCAGAATATTGCTTCTCCTCCCTGCCCCAGCAAGGATAAGATGAACCAAGCCATTCAGGATGGCTCATCCCATTTCAGAAATAAATGCAGATGCGAGGAGGTGGGCGGGAGGACAGATAGTATCCAATTGATCTAAAATACCCAGCTGCCTTATTATAGAGAAAGTCATAATATTGACAAAGATTGAAGGAAAACGAGGGCAACAAGCAGCAAGATGGATGAGCTTAAAATGCACTGGCAATAGGTGACCCATCAGAAAATCTGAAGGAGAACCAGATCATCCTGAAGAGATCTATCTATGTGGTTGCTAAAAGGTGACACTAACTTGATGGCACATCATCAATAGGGGTGTTGGCAATTATGCCAGTTCCTTGGATTGTCTTGTGCTTGTGACTAGAAGATAAAAAGATGCAATGCTTTCCACATGACACTTTTTGCAATTCCTTGAAAGAAAATCTGCTCTCCCCCATCCCCCACGTACACAGGAGAAAAAAATACAGCCACTCTAAGAAATTGTAACCTGGGGTTAACTATCTTTAAATCTGAAGCACTGAAGAGTCTGAATATTTATCACCTCACATCAGTTGCTTCCCTAACAGTTGCACCGTGAGAGGCTGTGTACTACAAGAAAGCAAAACATCAAGGCTCAGTATTGCTTCTCTGCAGGTAAACTTTTTCTAAAACGTTGGTTGCCTGAATGCACTCAAGGCACACGTTTGTTGTTGGCAACCCAGGATTCTTTCACAAAAGACAAACTGAAGAAGTGACTTTACTCAGGTTGCCTCTAGAGAAGAGCAAGGAGCATGAAGAAATTTAATTTCAAGCATATGGGAAAAAAAGCCCAGAGTCTTAACAATACACGGAAGAAGAGTCCCTTAAAGTGGTGCTTCATCTTAGGAAGCAAACACATGTTTTTCAGCTACAGCTGAATCATTTTTTGCTCCTTTCATTGCAATGTGTGCTTTTGGCCATAAGCTGGGAGAAAAGACAAAAACTTAAGCTCTTGGAACTCAAAAGTAATTAAAGTTTATCTTCCAAGCGAGCAATGGAGATCTTTTTAGGGGAAGAGAGGGAGTGGGGTTTCAATGTCAGAAAGGCTAAAGAAGAGAACACATATCTGCTTCTTTCCAGGGATATATCAGGACCAATATATATGCTGGTATTTGGGGTATTTTGAAGCAATGTTATTATGGATAAACATTTGTGGAAAGCTGTTATCTATCTATTGGGATCCTCTCTCCCTTTGTGCTCCTATCTAATTGTGTAGAAGAGGAAGCCATTCCAGCTTTGTGATGCTCTCCCTTCCTCCCTCCCTCCTCCACCATGGAATCTATAAATCACTTCTGGCAGGTAGCTGGGAAGCAGCGGCTAATGATAGTTTTGCTCTAGAGGAAAGGAAGTCACCTTTTAACCCTGCCTGCTGTTGTTTGTCTTACAATAAGACTGGAGAACAGATAAAAACAACATGGCAACTGTCACAGAAGATCTGATCACAACTGCAGCAGGAAACCTTATGCCAGACCCACAACATGTTCAGACTGAGGATGTCTGTCCCTTAGTCCGAGTGTTTTGATGGGATGCCTTTTTACCCTTCACTCATTCAAATGCTCCCTACGTTAAACCAGGGAAGAATCAGCCAATTTTCTGAATGGAAAAATCAAGAATATTGCATGCCTGTTTCAGTCCACTAGAGATGCTCCCATCAACACGTTGACTTATGAAAAATTAATGGGGGGGAGAGGGAAATAGAGAAGCATCATGCAGTTTAAGTCACGAGAGCTAAGGCTTAATAACAGACCAAATTCCAGAGAAAAAACTGTGCCAAAAGTACAACACACAGTACGAATTAGCTTTAACACGAAATGGTGAGATGCTGATAGCCCGAACAGATTTGTGAGTAGGTCTAGGCCAATATATGAATGGAACCCTTGTTCCTTCAATGATAAATAGGTTATAATAAAAAGGTGAGTGTGTCTGAATGTCTTAAAAGCTACTCTTCAAATAATTTCTGGTAAATAAATCATACGAAGTACTGAAACAGTATTCAAATAATCACTAAGGGTCTATCTGGCCAGTTTACTTTTCTGTGAAACCTGAGAAGGTGGACAAAATTCCTGGAATGATAAGGTCTACCATGCCTGTCGTAACTTATTACATCTTCTAGGACTGAGCTGAGCGATTGGGTCAAGGAGATGATAAACGTTTTCCTGAAAGACAGCAAGGTCCTGATTCATCTTGAAGCTCCTAGCAGTAAACCTTCTAAAGATACCAGCCTTTTGCTAAAGCATACTTTAGAATAACAAAAACAAAAAACAGATGTGGGGAATAAGCTCTGAGCATATGGTTCAGAGTGTCATGGTCTGATTGAGATAGATTGTTTAGATCTGCTCTAGCAAAACTTCTGGAAGAGATCATTTGGAGATTACAGTTGGAACGCCATTAATATGTCCTTCTCTTCCTTCTTTTTCTTACCTGATCATAGGGAAGGAATGGAATTTCTAAACTAGTTCTACAAAACTTTCTGAAATAGATAAAAGAACCTAAGCATTAAGTAAGATCCTAGATTTTTCTATTTGCTTACTAAGGTTGGAGAGATTGTTGGTCTTAGAAGATTCATTAACCTATATGAGCTGAAGCTGCATTGCCACTTGAAGCAAAAAAAAAATAGGGGGGGGGGGAGAAAGGGAGTGAATCAATAGAGCTATTATCACTTAGGGGTGCCTGTGGTTGTGTAGCATTTATCATTTCCATCCAATTTATTAACTGTTCTCTTTTCCTAGGGAAATTAACTGCGAGAATTCAACTTTAGAATGGCTGCTCAGGATAAATTTATCAACTGAATGGCATTTTTAAGGCCAGAGACTAAACTGACAGCTTTCATTCTGTTATCTTTACTTTTTTTTTACTCATAGAATTATGCCATAATATTTATTTTGTAATTTGCCTTATATTTTTAAAGCAAAAAAATGGTCAAAATAAAGACATCAGTAATTAATATTCTCACATGTAAATTTGCAATTTAACAACTTAGCCAAATTTAGCTAACCTCAAAATAGCTAAGTAGGATTGAGCCTGATAAGTGCTTGGATGGGACACCACCAGGATATCTATGCCTGGGAAATCAAAGCAGTATTCTAGAAGAGTACCAACCTAACCATTGGAATATTCTTTTCAAGAACACAATATGGTGGTGTCATCAAGAGCTCAGTTTGGCTTTATTTTCACTTTTACAACCACCTTCTGTTTGTGCGTATTGCAACCAGTTCCCTAAGCTCTACTTTCTCATGAAAGACAAAATCCATTCAATGGCCACAAACATGAATTTGATATGGAGGGTACGTACAGTGAAGACATCGTCATCTCCAACTTCAGTTTCATTGTGGATCGTGGAAGATGATGTTGTAGAACCTGCAAATACATTTTAAAATGTGTGTTGTTCATTTAGATAAAAGATTATATTCCAGCCCATCCTATTCATAAAAATTTAGTAGAAGATAAATATTTGTTCTGGGCACAGCCATCCCTCCAATAAGCCACCTGCTAAGTAAGCCCACATTTCCAAAGGCAAACAAGCCAGGGTGTTGTGCTGGAATGAAGCAGAGCAGCTGGTCTCATACTTAAAAACCAGGTCAATGTTCTTTTAGAACAAAGCCATTTTTTTTGCATTTTCACGAAAGCAATCCTGTTGCCACTCTCCTACTATATAAAGCCCAAGGTACGAATCAGTTGGCGAAATAATAATAAATAATTTACAATTTAACATCAATCTTAAAAAAAAGTCTATTCTAGATAACAGCAAATATGGAAAACAAAAAGAAAGACCCACAGTATGAGAAATGACACTCTGGATTAACCTTATAGTTCCTTCTAACATAACAGTTCCTAGATAGTACAGAGGACTGGCTGAATGATGGGATCACATTCTCTGAAAGCCAATACAGAAGGTTAAGACTCTGATTTAAGTAACATAGCGGGGCTTCTGTTGAAAGACACGCAACATTCTGCCTTCAAAGTTAGCACCAAAAACAAAAACAAAAAAAATGGGGAGGGGGTGGAGAATAGAGAAGACAGCCATTTTGCTACACACATTAAAGTGGTAGGATATTGTATAGTACCTTCTGTGAGATCTTCAATGGCTTTTCTCACCCCTCTGTCAAATGCTCGTGCATCAGCAGGGCTTAGAAAAGTGAGTCCAAATTTTCGGTTGTCAACTTTCCAGTGGTGAAATGTAGGATTTGCCTTAGTGTAGATCAAGTCTTTTTTCACATAGCATTCCAGCACCACCTGGGGTGAAAATGCAAAGATGTGCAATGATGATATTTATAGGCAAAGGACACAAGTTTATTAGCGTAATTTATTACTTCCTCTTGCAGGCATTAAAAAAAAAATCCTCTTGCCTTGCAGTTGTTTGGTATGACTCTCCTTTCAACACAAGAAATCAGGAAAATTAAATGACACGACAACATTTCCTGCTTGGCTGATACAGGAACAAAAACTTTTACATTACACACCATATTTCATATCTCTGCAAAGCCAAGTTTAACTTCTTTAGGTACGTATTCTTCACATATGCATGTATATAAGTACTGTACCATTTCAGCATTCATGACTTTAATCCTTTTCATGCAAAATGAAATCCAATCTATGTTGCTATATAGGTAGTACCATAGAGTCATTGCTGCTCTCCATTACCCATTTTATAATGAAAACTGCTTAATCTCACAACAT
This sequence comes from Tropidonophis doriae, assembly GCA_026931265.2. NCBI lineage: Eukaryota > Metazoa > Chordata > Lepidosauria > Squamata > Natricidae > Tropidonophis > Tropidonophis doriae. The sequence goes on along the minus strand of JAPKID020005652.1, from coordinate 4,036 downwards.
ATGGCCCAGCTCAACCAGTTTCAACTGGGAAATTATTTTAGACCAAGCCAAATCCCAAAATGCTAGGGAATTTCTGGAAGCCTGGCATTTAGACAAATAGACACGTAGAGATAAATCACATTTAGTACAGTTCAAAAGAGACACTAAAAAAGAAACAAAATATTAGAACACATCCTCGTCAGCAGTTTATACCCAGATAAGAAGGGATTAACAAAAGACAAACAATCAAGCAGAAAACAAAACCCTAATCAAGGGTATGGGACTACCAAAGAGAAAACTATACTCCCACCAACACTGTGAGTGCAACCTACTGCATATAAACAGAGAGCAAGTCCCACACTCACTAGGGCTGATGATGTTGTATCTGCAAGCAAGCAACTAAGCTCAGAGAATACCAAGGATTTAACAGTTCAACAGAGTTACAAATATTCTTTTCTTTTGGGCAATTAGTACCAGACTGACCACTCACATGTCATAACCAACCATGCAATCATTATTCTTTTTTCTCTCCTGTTACAGCTTTGCCTAATTTAGTATCCTCTGGACATATTTGACTACAGCTATCATAATACACTGGTAGAAGGCCAACGGGCATGCTAATTAGAAGATACTAGAGTTTAATTTATTATAGTGCTTTGACCCTAAGCACATCTCCAAACCAGTATCACTGAATCAGTAAAGCCCAGCTCATTAAAAACATCTGTATCACCAAACCATAATAATTGATTCATTATCTCATTCCATATTTATTTTAACAGTACCTCCATTTATCAGTGGTTTATCCACTCACTGTAGAACAGTCACATTTTTAACAGTTTCCAAAATGTTATGGTTTTTGGGGTTGTGGGAACTACTCACCAACAATTTTGCTATTTTCCCTACTCAACCGGAAACAGTTAACATCTATGTTTTGCAATACTGGTGAAGACATGGATAGTATAGTGGGATCTGAATTATAACTATTACTGAACGTAACAACCCTATAAGTTATTTTAAGTTGTTCATTTATGATTGAGTTGTAAATTAAGTTATTCATTATAAAGGTTTAAAGGTTTCCTCTGTCCAGCCAAGGGAGCATGCATTGTCTGAGAGATATTTCCATCATGTGGCCAGCATGATAATAAGAAACACAGTAACCTTTCCCAACAAAGCAGTACCTATTTACCAGCTTGCATTTGCATGCTTCTGAACTATTAGGTTGGCAGAAGTTGAAGCAAATAACGGGAGGTCATCCCATCATGCAGCACTTGGGTCTCAAACCTGGGCTGCCAGCTTTCCAACTGACAGGTTCAGGGTTTTAATTGCTGAGTCATCACTTCTTACTCATTATGATTGACACCAATCATAATGGCCAAATGTAATTCAGAACTCCCTGGAGAAATGGTAAGCAACTTGGTTAACATGCATCTTTTTATCTGTTGACAGGATGTGCATAATAATACTTGCACACATTGCAGAAAGTCCTGGCCATACTTTCAGTGACACACCTGAAGAGTTTGCGGTGCCGAATAAAGGCAAATGCATACTTAGAGTCACCTAGAACTTCAAGCAGGCCCCACAATTGATGGGACCACTTCAATTGTGGGAGGCCATCCAGAAAGCTACTTGATTTGAGGAAACAAACTTCTTTTAAAAGAGGCAGAAAGATTTAAGGAGGAGGGTAAAGCCCAAAGCAACCCAAAATAGGAGAGAAAATGTTCAGTAGCCACAGAAAATGAAAGTGAAGGGATGGAATGATTTTCTTCATGAATGCTATTGTCTGCTAAACAGCCTTAACTTACCTTACTTAAAGTATCTAAAATATATAAACTGCTTCTAGTTCATACTCTGCTTTTACCAACAATAATCCAACCCACAACTAACTCTTTGTCAATTCTTCTTGCCTTAGAAATACTGTCTCCCTTTCCTTGTTATTTGCTTGCTAGCATCTTGCTAGCAATTGGAATGGAATATTGCTGAGAATGGGAATATTGGCTGGGACTCTGAAGACTTCACACCGTAACGTTTTATTGCAGGCCTCATTTGTTACGTCTAAGACCTAAAGGTGCAACAAAACATGTATCTCTGTTATCTCTTTAGTTTGTTACCCCATCTTTGGATTAGACTAGAATAGATTTGTGGACAGGGACACCTTCTGATTAAAAGTGGGCAAGAAGAGACGTCCAAAAATTTGTCCCACAAAGAAGCAGGAAGTTATGGTCACAGCAATTCACAAGTCACGGCAAAGAGCTAAATTTAAATCATCCTGGCATTTTTGCTCTTCCTTTACTCTTATCTCAAATGAAATGGTATGAATAATTCAGTCCCATTTCAAAAGCTTGAGTTACTTCATACAATGTGGTTGGCTTTGCTCCTTGTTTAAAAAATATTTCTAATCTGTTTAGTAAATTTTGGAGAAAAAATGTGTGGTTTTCCATTCTCGTTCTCTTTAAATGTTTAAGCAGTTTAAACATTAATATGCACCTTGCTCTTTGTGAAAACAATAGATAACCTCCATTTGCACTAAGAGAAGCTTTGTAGATGTGTCACACAGGAACTTAGGAAACGTTAAGGAAGATTGGGGGCGGGGCATTCTGGAAGAAAAGGAGCCAAAGACAATAAACACAAAATCAATTTAATTTACCAGTTTGTCTTTTTGCCTTTCTCCATGGATGAGAAATCCATTCCTTCCATTGGCCTCTGTGCACTGGATCTTGCAGACACCAACCCTACTAAGGCCACCTCCTTCTTGGGGCAACCATCCTCCACTGGAGTCATCTCGGGTCATAACCACAGCTTTGACTCGCACAATATAGCTGTCACTGCAACAGACAAAAAACAGGAGGCGAATAAATCACAGAGTACATTTCACAGATCTCAGCATCTAATTATCTAAAGCTACAGGGGGAAAAAAATCAGTTGTCTTTTCTGGGGTTGCAGACCCCAATTAAAAACGTGCTGCCATCACAGCTAAAAAGTGATACCACAGAAAGATTCCAGGTGCCATTCATGCTCAATCCAGCCGAAGACCTAAAACTGCCTTGAGGAAAATCTTCATATATTGAGAAGGCAGATCTCACTCTATTGGTACTTGAAATAGGAAGGTCACCGAGTTGCAAATATAAGTAGTTATTGGAGATGCGGGAGAGGAATGGTGGGATAAAAGGGCACATTGGAAAGGTAAGGTGTCCAAGAACAATATAACAGATTTCCATCCTTCCGAGATCAGTAAAATGAGGAGCCAGATTGTTGGGGGCAATATGCTGACTCTGTAAACTGCTTAGAGAGGGCTGTAAAAGCACTGCGAAGCGGTATATAAATCTAAGTGATATTGCTGTCACTCTAGAAACCCTAGGACTGAGAAAAGAGAAGGATCCTTTAATTTTGCTTTTATTTCCTCCTATTCTGCCAGGTTCTGAATCCCACACAATTTATCACAATCTGACCCAGAGGAATCTTTTGGTTCACTACAAACATTCCAGCAGGAATGAAATGCTGGCTATTCTCTGTTCTCCTTTCTTAAAAGATCAAATCATGTAGCTTGCTTAAAGAAGCATCCCTTCCTCTTGCTTTCTTTCCGATTATTTAAATATAATAGAACATAAACTATTTTCCTTACAGAAAGAAAACACCCAACAGGATACTCACATAAATTCATGATCAAATCCTTAATGAAAGACTAAATGCAACTGAATTTCACAGATGAAATTTTTAATCTGCTTGGGAGTCTGTTTTTGCTGGCAGAGCACTCAGTCCACCAAAGATACCCCCGACATGAGTGACATCAAACTGGCCATGCCCTCCTGGGCCCCCTGAGGTCAAGCAAAACCCTGATGCAGCCCTTAATGACACCCCTGATATTAAACATCATTTTCTAAATATCTGAGTATTTAGAGCACCTACATATTCTAGGTAAACAATTATTGACTGTGAACCTAATCTGTTTAGAGATTGAAAACCACAATGTAGATTACCGTATTTTCCGGCATATAAGACGACCGGGCGTATAAGACGACCCCCTAATTTTACAGTTAAAAAACAGGTTTAAGCCTATATT
>JAPKID020005651.1:0-11016 GCA_026931265.2 Tropidonophis doriae | reverse complement strand
GTCGAGGGCTGACTTTCAATAGATCGCAGCGAGGGAGCTGCTCTGCTACGCACGAAACCCCGACCCAGAATCAGGTCATCTACGAATGATTTAGCACCGGGTTCCCCGCGAACGTGCGCTTCGCCGTGGGCGAGAGGCGGCCCCCTTCCGGCCGCACTCCAAGCATCTGAGTTTTGATCACATGATCATGAGGATGCTGCAAAGGTCATAACTGAAAAGCGGTCATATGCCACTTTTTTTCAATGGCATGCTAACTTTGACTGGTCACTAAACAAACTGTTGTAAGTCAAGGGCTACAGCTGCAGGCAACCCCCATCTCTTATCTAACCATTCCCTAGGCAGCATCTCTTCCCCGTGTTTCTCAAGGACTTTCTCACTTACCATTAGACTTGCCTTATGCAAAGCCCAAGAGGAAACATACAGAAAGGACAAAGATTCAAAGTTAAAGTATAAGCAGAATTGAAAGAAAATTAAGAGATGACGACATTGCATTGTTTTAAAAAGCATCTAATCAACTGATGCTTCTAAATACTTTTTTTTTTACAAAAAGTTTCCTGTATAAAGCAAAATAAATGCTAAGAGGAAAAAAAAGTGGCCCATAGTTTTTCCTCCAGTGTCATATATGCTCTTGTATGTTTTAGAGTATTTGTATATTGATGCAACTACTTAGCAGTGCTACCACACCCCCAAAATAAAAAGATATAGTTGAGGAAGAGTTGTACTCCATCCTCGGTAAATTAACTGCATTATTCTTTTAATTCTTGTGTGTTTTGAAATCAAATAGAATTTGGGGACATGCTAAATAGCTCTCTAGCCATTACATTATCTGGTTACTTACTCTATAATGGAAATGCTCCAGAAAACACAAGGTAAGTTCACAACTGTATGCTAAGCAGCCTTCGTTATGAATGTTAAAACTGCTGCCATTATGATACCAAGGTTCGCTGTATGCTAATGTTATGTAAAAGTAGAAAAGATTTAAAGAGCAAACAAATAGATTGCTTTAAGCAAAATTCCAAGTGTTGGAATGCTGTGAACTTTAAGGAGCCTGGAATCAAAGTCATTTGTCACAAGGAAGGTAGGAGTGAAGAAATGATATTTTACTTCAAGCAATTCCTTGGTATTACATAGCCAGATTCCGCTTTTATTTTTCTTCCTTTTGCCTCGCTAAGAAATGGAAGGCATCAACAAGGTTTATTTTGGTCCGATTACATCAGCCCACAAATTATTTGTTTATAAAGATGCCCTTCATCTTAATGGAATCGATGTTTAAAAGCTGCAGTCAATTCAGAAATTTGGTAGCCCTAATAGAAGGGATGAGCTGAGACGATACCATACTATATCAAATGCATTGTTCTAAACTTCACTAATCTATGACTCTTTCTAAACATCACGTCCACTCATGACTTGGAATAAATAATATCCATGGTGCCTCAAAAGGCCAGGGGCATATTTAAATAAAAGTATTGATCTGAAAACAAATAATGAAGGTTAAGCCCTCTACCGTTCTGACATTGAAGCTGAATCATACTATCTTTTTTCTTTTCTGTTTCTCAACCTCCGAATGATGGTGGTGACAGTTAAATTTATAGCAGGCTTGTGACCATAAGCAATCAATCACAGAATCCCAGAGTTAGAAGGAACAGAGAGGTCATCTAGTTTAATACTCTGCTCGGTTCAAGATCTCTTAAAGTATTTTGGGCAAGTGGTCATCCGGCTTTTTGAAGAATCCATGATACAAATAAGTTGAAGGAGCCCTGGAAAGAATGCAGAGAAGAGCAACAAAGAAGATGATAAATGGGAGGCTAAATCATGCAATGAACGGCTAAGGCTGTGATGGTGAACCTATGGCATGTGTGCCCAAAGTGGCACACAAAGCCATGTCTCCCAGCATGCACGGCCTTGCCTACTGTGTCTTCTGGGTTTCTGGTGCACATGTACATGCAACGATCAGCTGTCCTTCACTCCTGTGGCAGTGCCGAAAACCAGTGTGTGCATGCAAACCAGCCAGCTGATCATCAGGCACACATGTGCACTAGAACCCAGAGTTAGGCATTTCTGGAGCATGGCCCCAATGAATGCAAGTGTGCACAACATTTCCATGCAAACTTTTTGGCACTCAGTGCCAAAAAGGTTTGCCATCACTGGGCTAAGGGAACTAGGTATGTTTAGCCTAACAAAGAGATGGCTTAAGAAAAGACATGTTCGCAATCTTCCAATATTTGAAGGACTGGGAAAAGGCATTGATTTATTATCTGAAGCATCTGAGGGCAGGACATTAAGCAATGGACAGGAGCTTATCAGAGGGAGATTCTACCTGGGAATAAGGAGGAATTTCCTGACAGTGAGAATGAATAATCAATGGAACAGCTTGTCTCCTGGAGTTGTGGGTGCTCCATCCCTGGAGGTTTGAAGAAAAGATTGGACAAAGATTAGAATAAGGGCTCTTGCCATGTGTGGGAGATTGGACTAGAAGCATGGCTGGCTGGGGAATTCTGGGAGTTGAAATCCGCATGTCTTAAAGTTGACAAGGTTAGTAAATCAAACCTTACATTGTTCTGTTTTATCGATCTCTGATTCTTGAAGATCCCAGTGAACAAGATACATCACTCTGCTCAAAACAAAAAAGTAGAACATTTCATATACATGTTAGAGCAATATGCACATTGACAACTTCCATCATCCTGCTAGTGCAACACTTTTCAGAAGTTGTGCTTCCCCAAAGTTCTCATTGTCATTCCCCATTCTTTCTCCAAAGTTCTCCCTTCTTCCTCACGTAGGATGGACTTAGAACTTCAACTTTTAAGCAACACAAAATGGACATGTATTCATTCCTAAAAATCAAGGAACATCCAATTTCTGCCCTAATGGAAAGCTGAAAATAAATCCACCCACTCACCACAAATTTTCAAAATGCTAGCTACACAAATCCGGGGAAAGGAGCTTTGCCTTTTTATAAATGTATCTAAGTATAAAAAAAGGCTCCGTATCTTAGTTCATTAAGACAAAAATAAACCAGGTAGTACTTCATTAAAGCACCAGGGAGCAATGTGATTTTGAAATGTCACTTTCTCCTTTAATTAGTGCGCACTAATGATAAGTGTGTCATTCTTGCCTAATGAAAGTTTTGGGAGAGCACATGAAATCTGGGTCACATTTCACAATTGGGAGTCATGTAGGTAAACACAGAATAAATTACACTTGCCATCAAAGGAGGGAACAATTAAAGTGACGCCTTTGTTTGCCTACCACTGTGTAGTTGGCGAAACAATCTCTCCCAACCACCTAGCTGTTAAATTCTTCTCAAGCAATGTTGAAAGCTACAGCAGTAACAAGATGGTCATGAGCTCACAGATACTATTATTATTTTAGTCTAGCTCTAAGCCCCTCCCTTAGTAAGTTTCATAGCAACGCAAAGTCTCCAATGTATTTTGCCAGCCACATCTTAGAAAGTGCATGGCCACCTGCGCAGAGACACATATTTAATAACATATAACAAACAGGGCCACCTGCTCACAAGGGGTGGTGGTGAAATTATATCTGTTATTAGATTGTACTGGTTGTAGACAAGGAAGAGACGCATTCATTCTTTCAGAATAAATCAAATCCTTACAAAATGGAAATAGATTGAAACCAAAGACCAAAAAAAGCCACAATATTGTCCTCCTCTTTATCAAACTTGTAGATAAATTCCTTCTTTTTTTTTAAACTTGAAACTTAGGGCTGCTGACTCGAGAACGGCACCAAAGATTTAAAGGCTACTTGGAGCAAGAAATCCCAATGCCAAATAGGCTATTCAAAATGTTTATTTCGCTGTCAACATCCAATGGTTCTGGCTAACATTTCATAGCAACCTTTCCACTCTGGCTTTTAAGAAGCAGAAATCGAAAAGATTTTCAGAAGAAGCTTTTAATGCGCCATGTTTTCCTTTAAAAGCATTTTGCATGAAGGATTTCTGGAAACCTCTTCTGGCATTCAGCCCTTCCTTGGTGTAATACTTATAAACTTCTCTACCTGACCATCTCTCCCCCCCTCCCATCCCTTTATAACAAATCTTGCAAGAAGTACTATCCCAGGATAAAATTATCGTGTCAAAGCAAAGTTCTTTTATGATGCTTTTAACACCACAGGACTAAGGCTTTTTAACACAACGGGACTAAGCTAGATAGACTGGGCCTTAAAAGAAAGATAAACATGCATGACAAATGTAGATCATGCTCTGACATGCAATCATCCAGGCTTTTTTTTTCTTGGCATACTTCTTATCAACTCTTCCTTGTAAAACTGTGCTAGAAGTTCCAATCAGAGGGATGATCACTTTCTCTTCAGAACGCTGTGTGTTCTTGAGCATACAAGTCAACTTCTTAGAGAAATCTAGCTGGGTGGCTTTTTCATATAAACTAAGTGAGTCTGTAACTTGTGATCACAACAGGGATTAGAATTTTTATTGCTAAGCAAGATGACTGTTAAGTGAGTCACCCACCCACCAAATGTTATAACCTTTTTTGTCATGGTTGTTAAGTGAATCACTGCAGTGATTTTGGAAAGAGTTCTTTGAAGATGAGTTGTAAGTTTAGTAGTTTTTTATCCACCATCAATAAACTCCACTCCTCTCTCAACGTATAATTCATTTTTCTATCAACTTCTCGGAGAGGCCTATACATCTCAGAGCTGAAGAAGCTTCTTGGTTGAGAAGTGAAATGTCTTCAAAGAAAAACCCAAAAGTTCAGTTGACTCTTGAAAAAGCACCTTAGGGACAACCATGACCTGGATGACTGAGAATCTCCATAGACAAGAAGTAAAAAAGTTCATTAGAAAGGACAAATGATAATTGCTTCCTTCTTGTGAAGATGGCAAATTATGTGTGTGTCTACCCAACACCCCTCAAAAAATGATTGGCCTAAAATGTATCCAGCATGTACTTTAGCATGAAAAGGTACAGGACTCCCTTGCTAAAATAAATTCGAGCAAGAATGCTACCCCAAAAAAGTCAATTTTGACATTTCATGTTTAACTGAATTCTATTTCTGCAATGGCAATCACTATCTCTTACATACAAATTAACAGCCCACCATCTGTCAAGTGTTCAGATAATCACTGGGTGTAATGCACAGTATGGTTATTAGAACATGACTTGACAAAAAGAAAATGAACACTGCTTAATTTGGACTACAAAAAATATGATCTCACCAATGTCAAGACATTCTTGGCTTTTAATGATTTTATGCTTGCCCAAAGCCATTAGCCATTCAACAAAATGCCTGAGATCATGTTAAACTGCAACATTTGCTTGATCATGCAATATTTCAAACATATCTTTTAGATAATCATTTATGCCTTGATGAAGTTTACTGGTCTCATACTTACATTGTTAGAGGAAAAAACCATAAACTGTATTGAAATGGAGGATCATTACAAATGTTTTAAGTCTGAAACAGATTATGAACTTCCTCCAACATCACACAAATGCATTTCTTTTCATGCAATGTGGCATCACCTTCCTTTCTACTCCTATCCATTTCTCCACCGCCATCTACTAAGAATTTCCAGTTCTCCTTTGTTTGATCTAGAGAATACATAGGTAGGTGAAGCGAAGACAGAAAATCCATTCTGTGGGTAGCTAATAGTCCATCTCCAGATACCTATGCCCTTGTAAATGTCTATATGTAGCATACACTCAAGCAGAGAAAAGTAATATAGGAGTTGTTTCTCAGGCTGAAAATGACTCAAGCAACTTCTTCTTTCTCATGGAAGAGACTAGCCAGCTCTCTGGTGCCATGCACAGTTACAAGAAAACACTCAAAAAGACTCTAGTCAAATAGTCAAATAGGAGTACTCATCTCAAATGATCTAAGCCCCAGAGCTCACTGTAACAGTATTGCCAAAAAGGCATTAAGAGTTGTTAACCTAATTTTGAGAAGCTTCCTCTCCGGTAACATTGTACCTCTAACTAGGGCATACAAAACCTTTGCTAGACCAATTCTCGAATACAGCTCATCTGCCTGGATTGCCTGCACTGTTTATCACACCTTAATACAATTGTGCTGGTCCAGAGGTATTTCCCAAGTAGAGTCCTCCACTCTTCTGCCCACAATAGAATCCCTTATGCTACCAAGCCCAAAATTCTGGACTTGGACAACCTGGAACTATGCTGCCTACACATAGTACCTCAGCATAGTATAAAAAATTGTCTTCTACAATGTCCTACCTGTCAATGACTACTTCAGCTTCAACCTCAACAATACATGGGCAAACAATAGATGCAAATTCAAGGTAAATCGCTCCAAACTCGATTGCAGAAAATACGACTTCAGCAACAGAGTGGTCAATGCTTGGAAAGCTCTACCTGACTCACTTGTTACATCCTCAAACACCCACAGCTTCAACCTTAAGCTGTGTATTGTGGACCTCATCCTATTCCTAAGAAGTCTGCAAAGGGGGAGTGCATAAGCGCACCAGCATGCCTTCCATCCCTGTTCTACTGTCCCCATTTATTTATACTCATTTCCCTTGTTCATGTCCATGTTTATACTTGTACCTGTTAGCTTGCACATGATTGACAAACCGAATGAATGAATGAGTGAGTGAACACTGAAAAATCTGAGCTACAAATTAAAAACAATCACTTCTTGGAATTCTTGTTTTCTCTAAAGTGGTAAAGCAAACTTTGCTAAAGACAGAGGGATTTGTGCTTTGAGGGATTTACGGTTCGCAATAATCCAAATATAAACTTCCATAGTTCTGACAAGCAAAGTCCTTGACTTACAACCTTTCATCTAGTGGTTTTTCAAAGTTACAATGGCACTGAAAAAAGTGACTTATGATAGTTTTTCACATTTAAGACCTTTGTAGCATCCTCACGGTCAGGTGATCAGAATCCAGACACTTGGCAACTGGCTCGTATTCATCCCAGTGTTGTGTGTATGCCTTTTGCGACCTTGTGACAAGCAGTCTCAATGGGGAAGCCAGATTCATTTAACCACTACATTACTAACTTAGTGCTATTGCTGTTGCTATAGACTCTTAGACAGTTGAAGCTTAAAAGAAAAGGAAGAGACATCTTTGTCTGATTAAACCTAGCAAATGTTGCCTGATTGAGGAAGATAACCAGGGTCAGCCCTGCTTGGCATTTGAGTGGAGGCCCAATTGGGAGGCCCATGGTTGCAAGCTAGACCAGGAACCTAGAAAAAAACATTCCAGAAGGAAAGAGCAAACCACTTCCACTTTGTTGCCAAGGAAACTGCATGAATGTCCATATGTCCACAGTTAAGGATGACTTGAAGATGATTTTTGTTATTCATGGGAATAATCAAATGTATTCTTTCAAGGAAAAATTAAACATATTGTTGCATTCTCTGTTACTAATGAAAGTTAAGCACACGGCGCATGACTAAGACTCCATCTCACCAGGAACCTTTTGTCAACAGAACTCCGTACATTAAAAAAACAATTACGCACAGTAACCAATTGTGCTGTACTCATGGAAGATTGGCAAGACAGTATGACTTTTCACAGGGAGGAATAATTCATTCTGCTCCCAGAATGATTTACTACCCACATATGGTTATCCATTTCCAAAAATTTCCTGGAAGAATATTAGGAGGAACCCCAAGAACTGTTCAGCACTGGAACACAGTGTAAAATAGTGGTCTCTTCTTTGTTGAAGGTTTCCAAAGAAGCTGGTTATTATTTTATTATTATTTATTGGATTTGTAGACCGCCCCCTCTCCCCGCAGGGACTCGTTGACTTCCTGTTGTTTCCCAGCTCTTACACCACAACAAGAGACCCTTCCAATTCACATAGTCCATGGTTTTGATTCTAACCCATTCATTAATCTGCCCAATTAGAAGCTCTGTTCCTTCCACCATTAAGTCTTCTATTCTAAATAACTTGTTCCCAATATTTTTTTTCCCTCTATGAGAGGAAAAAGGGACCCAGTGGATCAGTATCTAAGATGCTCAGCTTGTTTTGATCAGAAGGGTCAGCAGTTCGAATCCCTAGTGCCGCATAATGGAGTGAGCTCCCGTTACTCGTCCCCGCTTCTGCCAACCTAGCAGTTCGAAAGCATGTAAAAAGGCAAGTATAAAAATAGGAACCATGTTTGGTGACAGCGTTCTGTGTGCCTCCGGCGTTTAGTCATGCCAGCCACATGACCATGACAGAGGTCATGACAGAGTCATGCCAGCCACATGACAGAAACAGAGATGAGCACCGCCCCCTAGAGTCAGGAATGACTAGAACATACATGCAAGGGGAACCTTTACCTTTATGAGAAGAAAAACAAACAGTCTTACTCTACCGGCAGCCCCCATTGAGAATTAACATTTGTTTTTCCTCCTTCCCATTATGGCTCTTTAAGCTGCTTCTGCAGATTAAATCTTTACCCCCTTTCTCTATGGTTCAGAATCCACTGGACATTTCTCTTCTAGGGAAACTTTTACCTGTCGATAAGATGATTCTTACTCAGCTGTGTAAATCTTAATATGCATCAGGCAGAAATCCATTGATTGTGTCTGTTGAAAGTGAACAGAGATGGATTTGAGGAAAGCAGTATGCCTTACACCGATGCATTTGATATCGATATACCAAATGATGTGGAAAACTGAACCTCTTGATTGTCTACCTAAATATACATTCCTAACTCAAGGATGAGTGAAAAGATCAATGCAAATGGTAGGTGCAAGGACCACAACTTGTAAATCTATCATCTCTACAAGTACAGTATCTTAATCTAATATTTCAGATTCCTCAATTTTTATAACAGATATTTAAAGCGAGTTCATATGCTGATGTAAACCAACTTTTTATATAATTATAAGCATTCAACATCCTTAGGACTTTACTATTGCTACTTGTAGCACTCCTTAATATTCTCATTATTTTATATTACCCATGTGTATTGTGCTATTTCTAAACATGATGGATTTCCAAGATAAATTACACAATCCAAAGGTTTAAAGACTAACATCTTAGATTGGAAAAGGCTTCCTTTTAAGGATGGATGAATTAATGGAAGGATAAGGAAGGTGAAAAGCAAATCGGAGTTTGAATGCAATTAGACTACTAGCATAATTAAGGAGAAATAACCTGCCTTCTAATTTATATTTTCATTTTGCTTATGCAGCATCTGTATTTTGTATTAACTTTCCTATTTACTTTAGAAAAGGAATGGTGCAGTAGCTTGTTATGCTTCTCTAGGAAAAAGGGAATCAGGCTAGGGCCACCGGAGAATGCTGGCATAGGCATTTTTCAACAATGTTATCCATTTTCAAAGCTTTAGTTGCACTATCAAAATGCCTCTTCTTATTATAAAGATGGTAAATATCTCAAAGAGATCCTGTAGTAAGTAAACAAGCAAACAAAACCCACAATTTTTGCCAGTTCTGCAACTGCTGCTAGGCGGTGGGGGAGGGATGGACTGTATTTAAATCTGGGCTGAGCAATATCTACCCAACAGAAGGAGGTTTGCAAGCACATTTGACAATCATAAAAAGGACAAGAGAGTAAGATAAAGTGCAGTTGCCAAAGCAGTGAAAGGTTTCCTCCTTCTCCAAGTATGCACAAATCCAAGTTTAATGGCACACGAGCAACTTTTATTATTGAACCAGCAGTTCTGTGACTATTATGCTTGCCACATGGAAAATCCATATGGATCCCTCATTGAAAGCCGCAGGTGTTTGTGCCTTTACGTATGTAGAGAGTTTATGTGCATATAAAGATGTAAGAGAGGCTGAAAATGTCACTGATTCTGTTATAAAGACACTCTGTTTAATTTTTATCCTTCATTAGCTTTTGCTAATGTCAGAAATGGAAAAAAAATTAACTTAAACTCTGCAGGAGCATTTAAGGTATATTAAAAAAAAAAGGTATATTTGCACTCCGTAGATAACCCTCGTGCAGTACTTTGCTGACTGTGCAAAACAGCCTCACTGCAAAAAGAGAAAGGCTACTTTGCACCTATAGAAGTTTGGCATGTATGCATGAAAGCCTGTGAAAACAACAGCCCTGACAGCTGAACATTCTTACTTCATATATGTGTACATGTCCTGGGTATGGGAGAACCCATAGCTAACATTGTGGCTGATTCAAAGAACCTCCAAATCCCACCCCTGACTGGCCCCACTCCAGGAGTCTCCACGTGGCCCATTTTGGATGTGAGGTAACTGCAAGGCCCGCGTAGAGGCTCGGGGAGGGAGAAAACGGGCCTCCTGGAAGTTCCAGAAGGCCAGAAACAAGCCTGTTTCCAACCGCCAGAGGGCCTCTGGAGCCCAGAGGAGGATGTTTTCACCTTCCCAGAGGCTGAAGGAAAGCCTCCGGAGCCTGGGGAAGGTGAAAACTCCCTCTCCTGCCATGCCCACCATGTCCACACCCACCAGCAACCAAGCAGAGAACCCATTGCTGAAATTTTTGAAGTCCACCCCTGTATATATAACAGTACTCTGTTCCGGCTATTGTGCTGATTTTTCAGTCTCTCATCAATTCTTAAGTAAGATTGCAAACCCCAAAACAGAGAGAGTCCCTTTCCTTTGCCCAACTCTTCCTACCCTACCACAGAACAGAGATATTGGAGAAGGATTTCAAGAGAGTATGCTATCTGCTCGTCTACCCTTTGAAAACAGTGAAATTGTTGCAAAGGGTTAGGCAAAGGACAAATGGTCTACATTGACTGAATTTTTCTTCCACTCCGCTGTCAGAGTGGAGAGTTTGGAGAGAAAGGGATTTCAAGACAATAAGCTGTTTGCATATTGTGCCTGCAGATCCCATTCTTGAGCTGCTGGCACAATTGCATTGCTTTGAATGTGTATAAGACACTAAGTAGGCACTCGCACGTTTCAAAGGACATGGAAGTGGTTAGGAGGCAAATAAAAGCCAAACAAGTGGAACTAAGTAGTCTTGTCTTCAGCCAGAAAGCACAGTGATAGTCCCATGATTTCCCATGTAGCAACTGTTTTACTAAGTTGCACAGTTGTCAGTCCCAAGTATGGTCGTCAATTGAGGACTATCTGCAATATGAA
>JAPKID020005650.1:0-11017 GCA_026931265.2 Tropidonophis doriae | reverse complement strand
GTGTTTTAAATATCCTGTGCACCGCCCCGAGTCCCTTTGGGGAGAGGGGGCGGTTAATAAATCCAAGAAAATTGAAATTGAAATTGAAATAAACAATATTATTCCCAAATTATCAAATAAACCTGGCTAAGAAATAGAGGACACAAGCCCATTAAGTCAAGCTTTGTTCTGCAAGTTGCAGTTGGCCTTAACATCCCCACTGACTTCAACAGGAATACGTGCAGGAAGCAATATTTGCAATATTTGAGAAATGGACATGGGGAATGACATTTCCCCACCCGCTGAATGCAAGATAGGCTAACTATGTTTTAGCATCTCCATTTGTACAAAGTTTGCAAGCATTGGAACTTAATTCTGTAGTGCTGAAAAGTATTCCAGTGAGTTTCAGCTTTTATGTACAAATAATTGGATAAACCAGCTTACATAAATATTGTTCTGAAGAATTGGCTCAAGTCTGGAGAATTCAGTGAATCAGGATTTTGCAGGAACATCCTGCTAATCACATTCTCTACCATACCATGTGGAAATCTTCCTGTCATGATGCAAGAGTATTAGGCATTGCCATCAAAAAATTCAGAGTGACTAGACCTGCCTATGGTTTAAATTTACGCAGTGCAGGGAGATAAAGTGTGGCCTTCATTCAATATGCCTTTCTGAAAGTATCTGCTGTTCACATATGGAAGCAGAGCGGGTTGTTTTGCTCCAGATGGACTAATTTTACATTCTTCCTTAAGGCTACTGAATTGGAATCCATGGCTTTAAAAGATTCATTTAGACCAAAACAAAAAAAGCACCTTTTCAAAAATTGCTGCCCATGTGCTCTTTCAGAAATGCATTTAAAATCTGAAATGTTTTCCCTCTGATAGTCTTTATTAGTTTTGCAATCAAGCAGAAAATCAAATCTTGCTTTGCAACACCCCATCCCTCTTCCCTCATGTTTGGCTCTGAAGGTTATCACATTATAGCTGATGTTGAAGCAAAGAAAACCAACTAGTGAGAGAGGGATTTAAGTTCTCACCATCAATGTGATTTGTACCACTGCTCATAGCTCAAGCAGACCAGTAAATCACAGGAGAGATGAGCATTCAATTACCCACTGTGTATTTTATTGGTTGTTTCTGAAGAAAAAGTAAATCTAGATCTTACAATACATTTCTAAGTGACATCCAATAAGTAGGTAATTGGGGGACCCTTGTTGTTTAAATGCTAACGTTTAATAAAATGACTTTTTTCTCCTTTTTCTGAAATGAAAAAAGATGTATAGAAAGGAACGGGAAGGTTTAGAGCCGTGATAGTAAACTTATGGCATCCTGCCACAGGTGGCCCATGCAGCCCTCTCTGTGGGCATGTGAACTTTCATCCCAGCACAGCTCCACCATGCATGCATGCGTGCCTCCCACCAGCCATCTGATTTTCAAATCTCGGCTGCAAATGCAGGGAGGGTGCAGGGCATATGTGAGATACACACACACATGTGCAGGGGCCACAGGAGGGTCATGCACACATGCACATGGGACAGGAGGAGCAGGGGGGATTTGCATGCACATTGCATTATAGGTTTGGGCATGTGCGTGTGCTCTGTTGCACACGTGGTTTTGGCATGCAAGGTCAAACTGGTTAGCCATCACTGGTGTAGAGGAAGTACCCTATCCAGAATTGGAGATTCATAAGAAATTTCTAGCGTCCCAATTGTTACATCTTCTGTATTTTGCAACTGCATCAGTGGCAGGATGCCAATGATTCGCTTTTTCCTATAAATCAAAGCTATGTCGATTATAGGTAGTCCTTGGGTTACAATAGTTTGTTTAGTGACTGTTCAAAGTTACAATGGCACTGAAAAAAAGGTGACTCGTGAACTATTGTTTGCACACTTACAGTACAATTGCAGCATCCCCATGGAGACATGGTCAAAATTCAGCTACTTGGCAACTGATCCATATTCATGACAGTTGCAGTGCCCTGAGTTCCTACTGAGTTCCTGTGATCCCCTTTTGTGACCTTCTGACAAGCAAAGTCAATGGGGAAGCCAGATTCATTTAACATCTGTGTTCCTAACTTAACTGCAGTGATTTACTTAATAACTTTGGATGGAAGAATCGAAAAATGGGATAAAACTCACTTAACAATTGTCTCTCTTAGCAACAGAAATTTTAGGCTCAGTTACGGTCATAAATCAAGGACTACCTCCAGTGTTATAAATGCCTGTGACTAAATCATATGGCTCTCAAATTCTGACCTGTAAGCAGAATTTCCAGCTTTTGATCAAGCCTACTATAATCATCCCTTTGGCAAAGGTTTCATAGCATTTAGGTCTACCTTATGAAAAATCTCACCTTGTGATTTTACTACAGATCAAAAGTAATAGAAATAGAAACAGGAACATTCCAATTGTTTTGTTCTGTGCTTTGTTTCTTCTTCTAAAAGTTTGCAATCTTTAATTGTATCTCCATGTGCATAATATAAGGAGTAGATGAGTAAAATCACATCTATCTGCTTTGGCAGATGGTTACATCTAACTGGGCTTGGTTAATCTCAGAAGCCCAGTCTGATCATCCCTGATTACCAAAGCACTATTAGAAATGAAGTTAGCCACAAAAGACCAGTATTTCCCAGGCAAAAGTGAAGCAGCCTGTCACCCAGTCCCCTTTCTGTGACCTTGATGAGAATCACATGTCCATTAACTTTTTTAAAAAAGCCTAGAATATAAAGCCTGTAGCATTGACACATATAAAGAATTGGGTTGATATAAACTGCAACAAGCAAATTTTCTGTTGCAGTTGGTCTCTTTCTTGCCTGCAATGAACTAATTTACTACTGTAATTGAGTCATGTCTGAGAATCCACCCACCAAGTAAACCAATTCTAGAATAAGGTGTGGGGAATCAGAAGAACCTAGATTAGGGCTGTGACAAGATGAATGGTGACAAGTATTTGGACGGAGGCCATCTGGAATTCCAGGGCTGCTGATTAAGACTAGAAATTGGGGGAAACAAAGCCATCCTGCAAGAATGGAAAATGGAAAACCATGATCACTTATACTTATGAAAACAGGCTTTGCTAATTGTATTAATTATATTTTATAAACCGTCTTGATTTTAGAGACTTGCTGACCTATTTCTTACCCACAAGTCACAGAATTCAATCAGCAGATTTAACTTTCCCATATGTTGAACCTTCATAATTCAAAAACATAAGAGCCACTCAGTTATCTGGGATAGCTCCACTGAGATGGGGAGAAATTCCAGAGAATGTCAACAAGCCCATGTTACAAACTATGCTTACTATTAGTAAGCAGTGCGGTTTACAGGTGCTCTTCTAATTCTATTTGCCAATTTTATCTGACAAGCTATTTATCAAGTTGTTATTCAGGGCATTTTTATTGGTCAACTGGTACAGTATGGTTCATACCAAAAGCATGCTTCTGCTCTAGAACACAAAATCTAATGATCATTAGCTACTCTTGTGACATGGTTTAAGAATGATTACAAAGTAATTGTGCTTCTTAAGTTACACATTACAGGTAGTAATGACTACAAAGGAGCCCAAAATTTATTTTCTTAAGTGAAACATTTGTTAGGTGAGTTTTGCCCCATTTTATGACTTTTCTTGCCACGGTTGTTAAGTGAATTACTGCAGTTAATAGGTTAGTAACCTGGTTGTTAAGTGAATTTGATTTCCCCGTTGACTTTGTTTGTCAGAAGGTCACAAAAGGGGATCACGTGACCTTGGGAAACAGCAACCATCGTAAATGTGAGCCATTTGCCAAGCATCTGAATTTTGATCAGGTGACCCAGGAGATGCTGCAAAGGTTGTAACTATGAAAAAGAGTCATAAGCATGGGTAGGCTGCTGGGGGTTTGCATGGGTTCTGGTGATCTAGTGAAGATTCTGTGCAGTTTGGTGAACACTCATTCCACTTCCGACTGGCCCCGCCTACCCCTCCCAGGAGTCTCCATGCAGCCCCACTCATCACGCCAGGTAATTGCAGGGCCCGCGAGGTGGCTCAGAAAGGGCGGGGGGGAATAGGCCTAGCAGAGGTTCCAGAACTCTGGAAAAGGACCTGTTTCCTGCCTCCGGAGCCCAGGAAAAGCAGTTTTCACCCTCCCAGAGGCTCGAGCCTCCGGAGCCTGGGGAGGGCGAAAAAGACCCACCCCCACACCGTGGTGGTGCAGGAAGCTGACTAGGCCATGGCCACCATGGCCACACTCACCCAGCAATGGAACAGCAAACCCATTGCTGCAATTTTTGAAGGTATTTAATGTATTCTATGTATTGGTTTTAATTGCCTGTGAACCGCCCCGAGTCCCTTCAGGGAGAGGGGGCGGTCTATAAATCCAGTAAAATAAATAAATAAATAAATAAATAAATCCTGGGCATAATTCACATTTTTCAGAGCCGTTGTAACAGTCACTAAATGAACTGTTGTAAGTAGAGGATACGTTTTTACCGAAGGGTAAAAGAAAACCTCTTTTAACTGGTATAATTTTAGCCAATCTCAGTGCTACATACCATTGGAATTACAGACTAGAGTAATTAAGAATATGCATTGCATCCATAGAAATCAGCCAGTCTATTCAGATATTTTGCATTGAACTGCAAACATATGGAAGAATATAGTCTTCAGCTCACATACTCTGGAATCATCCCACTGCAACTATGGAACTATTTAAGAATAAGTTAATTAAGGAGCAAAGCCAAAATGGAATAAACTACTGCTATGGGGCGGGTAAAGCCAGCCAGATCCCATGTATGTTAATTCAATATACATTCAATAAGATTTTATGTTCTATAGGGATAAGAATTATTTCTTAAAGGAAAATAGAATGGTTAACAAAGACAGACTGAAATCACATATCATATTAAGCCATGGTTTGTTCAACAGTTTGCTGAGTTCACACAGCATACCAGACTAAAATTATAGTAACAAACCACATTATGGTTTTATGCACTGTGTAAATCCAACCACAGAGACTTGCTGGGATGACTTTGGCTCAGCTGATTAATAACAGTCTTAGCAATGTAATTTCTCAGGAGACCATTGCCATTCATCACCATGAACAAGTCTGCAATATGGAAAAACCACTTCACCTTCTAAATGTTGTACTTCCATCCACTGAAATTGATAGAACAAGCTAGTTCAAGTTAATTTAACTCATCACCAGGGGAAAATCTTTGTGAATTCCTGCTTTTTAAAAAAAAAAAAAAGATTAATGCTAGAATTTATTCTAACAGTCTGGGAAGCATTCTTCAAATTATGCCCTATTACTGTGAAATGGGTGCCTTGCTATGGAATTTACAAATATATCAATAGCAATAGCACTTAGACTTATATACAGTTTCACAGTGCTTTACAGCCCTAAGTGGTTTACAGAGTTATTGCCCCCAACAATCTCAACCTTGAGCCTGGTGAGATTCGATCTGCCAAACTGTTAACAGCCAGTGATCAGCAGAAGTAGCCTACAGTACTGCACTCTAACCACTGCATCACCATCTCTTTATGCATAAAATGATTTAGTTATTCTTGTGCCCTTTAAACATTATCCTCCTCCAATCCTATTAATTACTAGGAAAAGGGAAGGAATAAGTTCCAGAATTACAGGATATGTAAAACCCATTTTCTACTGTAACCATTGTATGATACTTCTTCCATCCATATAACTTCAGGAACAATGAAAGATCTCAATGTGGAGAAAACAAATTTACAAAACATAGTAACCATTCATGCTGGAGTCCTTCATCCAATCCACATAAAGCATAATAACCTAGAATCTCTGGGTCTCCAGGCTCGGGAGCATGACAGTTTTTCCCTAGATCAGGGATCTGCAAAGTTGGCTCTTTTAAGACTGGTGGACTTCAACTCCCAGAATTCCCCAGCCATTGATTTCATTGATTATGAGAATTTGAGTTCTGAAGCAGATCATAACTACCACAGGTCAATGCTATTTGATATCTGCTCTAGTTAGTGAAGCTTTGACAGTCTAAAACATGTGGGTTGTTTAGTAACCAAATGTACTTTTTCCCAAACACCCTCTCACATACATCCCTGCCATTTCATTTTAAAAATCCATGCTAGAATTGCTAACCATGTAATTAGTCTAAGATATTGTTAGACTCTGAAAAAGAAGAGTATCATTTTTCTACCAGAAAACCCACTGTGACAGAAACTTAAGCATCTATCCCCCAAAGACAGCATAGTGAATTGGACAGTTCAAAAGCCACAGAAGGCTAAAAATTAATTGGAGAACATCCTAGAAGATGCCTCGCTATCCAGAATACTGAGCGTAGAATAACAGAGTTGGATGGGACCTTGGAAATCTTCTAGTCCAACCTCCTGCCCAAGCAGGAGACCCTATACCATTTCAGACAAATGGTTGTCCAGTGTCTTTTTGAAAGTCTCCAGTGATGGATCACTCACAACTTTTGAAGGCGAGCTATTCCATTGATGGATTGCTCTAACCGTTAGGAAATTTCACCTTAGTTGTAGATTCATTCTCTCCTTGGTTAGTTTCCAGCCGTTGTTCCTTGTCCTGCCTATTAGTGCTTCGGAAAATGGGTTGACCCCCTCATCTTTGCAGGAGTTGCTCAAATATTGGAATGCTGCTATCATGTCTCCCCTAGTCCTTCTTTTCATTAGACTAGAGAAGATTGACAAAGAGTTTATTGCAGGGCACAGTTGTGATTCTCATGTTTTGCTTCAACCACTGTACATGATGATTCAGCAGCTCCACCACAAGACATCTGTCCGTTGTGACACTAAGAGTCTGATGGCTGGCTATGTTACAGTATGGTCCCACCACTCCTTGCAGAAAAGTATGCCGACATCAAATGTGCTTCCCCAATTACCAAGCCCTATACTAATGGAGTTAGTAATTAAGGCTCCTTTAATGCAAGGCAAATTAAGTAGGGCAGATTGGTGATTTCCCCCAGTTTTGTTGCTCCTCCTACTGGGCTGGTTCTAGACATTTTGGCACCATGGCCAAAGTCATATTTCGGTGCTCCCTATGATTGTATTGAACTCTCAAGCAGACATTCCGGTTACAATTTAATTCCGGTTCGCAATTTAATTTCTTTTTAATTTCTTTTTAACTTTTGTAATTGTTCTTATCTATCTATTGTTGTTTTAATTTTCTGTGCACCGCCCAGAGTCCGTCTCGACGGAGATTGGTACAGTTTATAAATCGAAAATAAATAAATAAATAAATAAATACATACATACATACATACATACATACATACATACATACATACATACATACTGCTTTATTGGGCATAACTTTAATAAGCTATTAGTCAATCTCTCGGTACATTTTGTCTTGCTTCAGCAATACCTTCCGTTTCCTCAGGTCCCCAGTAGTACTTTCTTTTTTTGTGACTTGCAAGGTCTGACTACTATCACTTGTCAACTTAGTGGGTATTTTTCAAAAAGCACCGAAAGAAACTGTTCTAAAGCCACAAGGAGAGGCGATCAACTCTTATACTCATATTGTGTATTTGGGAAGTCTGTTCAAGGTTGGAGCCTCCTATAATTTGGTACCCTAGGTGACTGCTTTGAGTTTCTAGAACCTTGAAGCAGCTGACTCCTGCCAAGCATCACCTGCTGATTGGAGGGAGAAAAACACCAATCATTTTTCCCAATGTTGGATGGGCAGGTATAGGGAGGTGCTTGGGAATGACCTGTTCATTCTTTCTTTCGTTATTTATTTAATTTATATGCCACTCATATTGTCAGAGAAAACTTTGGGTAGCTTACATGCATTAGAACTAGTATACAATACTATTATTGTTTAGAAATAACAACAATAAATTCTGTTTAGCCACCTATCAATGCCCGACTGACTGGTTAAAGACATAGAGGTGACAGGTCAGTCAGGCCACTTCTGAACTACCTCACTCACTCTCCTGAAAGACCAGAGATGGGTAGGATGAAGTGGGAGAGAGAAATCATTAACAAACGAGCTCCATCCTCAGCTGTGCCTTCAGGGGAATGGTGGTGGTGGCTGCTAATTTTATTCAGTCCAGCAGCATCTGGAACTGGGCCATGGATGTCCCGGGGAGCTGGAACGAGGTAGTCAAAAAGGCACAGCCCCACCACCAGCATCCAAGTAACAAAACAGTAAAATGAACAGCCAGGCAAAACCTGTTTTCGACAAAGCCATGGAAAAGCTATTGTGCACTCAATGATGACAGAGGTGGCAATGGGCCATTCTTTGCCAACTGAAGATTGGCCAGTCGTGCAGCACAGGACTAACGTTTTCTCTCCAGAGAGGATAGTCCTGTATTTTTAAACACAGATCTTGTGCGCTTTTCAAAGAGTCACAAAACTCATGCCTAAATAACAAGTTTTATAAGGGACTCAATAAGCCTCTCCAAGGGGACCCAGGGCAGATGTCTTTGTGAAGGTATGAAATGCTTTCCTGCAGCAGAAGTCAACATGGCCATGAAACATAGCCTCAGTGACCAGAGGGAAGGAGTTAGGCCTGTCAGGCCTAAATCAACCAAGAAGAGCTAGACAGAATTCCCCCCATCAGAAACCACAGAGCAAATACGACGATGAATACATAAATAAGTGACTGCGAAGGGAGGAGAGGAAAACGATATTTTAAAACCTAGTGACAACTTTAACTTGCTTCAGGTGTGAGCTGGGAAGGAGGCAAAGGCAGCATCGTGGGAATATGGTATTTAAAAAACCCACCACTGTATTTATGATACAGTTAAAAGGATGCAAGGAGGAGTCCCAACGCTACCCATTATTTTGCCTCCAGTTCAAATATTTTCCTTTCATTAAAGCTGATCCTGCAAGCTCCTTGTTACAATGGCATAAAAAGGTCACGTTTGAAGGAGACAGCTGAATTGGTAATTTCTTCAACCAGCCAAGTACTTGTCCTCCATGTGGCAGCGGCAGGCTCCACCCAGAGTGATCACATCAGTCTTGTGTCAGCCATTTTTCAGTTCTAGCCCTTTCACAAAAAGGAAACACCTTAAGATTAATCCACTTTCTAGTCCTTTTTCCCATCCAATCTCATTCTTACACTTACAAAATGGGGAGAAATAAAAGAGAGACAGAAGTCGAGTTCCCAAGAAAACTCTTATTTACTGGAGCCTCTTTAGTTTTCATCTCTGTAAATGTTTCAGGAAGGACAATTGGCGTTTTTGTCAATAATCCATACTAGTGTCGAAATTCATTTTTTTTTCACTACCAGTTCTGAGGGCGTGGCTTGGTGGGCGTGGCGTAGCTTGGTGGGTGTGACTTAGTGGGCGCGGCAGGAGGATACTGCAAAATCTCCATTCCCACCCTACTCTGGGGCCAGCCAGTTATGGCATTTTCTGGTTCTCCGAACTATTTCTGCTACCGGTTCTCCGAACTACTCAAAATTTCCGGGTTCTCCAGGACCTGTCAGAACTTGATGGGTTCCATCTCAGATCCATACCATGGATTATTCCATGACCAGAAGATGTTAACTTAGCCCTAAATAGTTAGGACTAACTAACCACTGGTATGGGTTACGTGAGTTAGTGTGTGCTTGCACAACGCATGTTGATCCTAGCATATCATACAAAGGTTACCAAGTGGTTTTTATTAATTTCTTGAACCAGCATCCCATATAATGTACAAAATCTGTATTTATTATTTGAAGACTATATATCCTATTTCACATACAGAAGATTTGTGGGCGGATGAGGAATCCCAACAGGGCATATCTCAGAATTTATAATGCATATACAAATATGCTAATTGTGTCCAATGATTGATTCATATCCCTTTCTGTGCCCATTGTTTTACAAGGCTGCAAAACAGAGAAGTCATCTGTAGGCTGGAAACTCCCTTCTATATTTACTGAGACAAACTCAGGGCCTCCTTAGCTTTGGGGGAAGATCATGATGGCAGATACAATCATGTGATCAAATCTTTTGGGATGGGCACCCTGTACACGATGGATGTGCAGAACAGGATGGGGCTTCCATTGCACATTTGCTTCTACCTTCTTTACCTTCTGCCCTTCAGACATTCTTCCAGTTCTCCAGGATTGCCTGCAGAGAATTGGCTACTGTACCTTCAGGAATTGCTTAACAGATACTAATGTAAGAACTGGACCTGTTCCCAGCAAACAAAATGATAGATCACATGCCTAACAGCTATTTTCCGATTTTAAAATATTAAAAATGGATAGCATCCCTTACTCTTTCCTCCGTCCATGCCTGTAACTGTCCTTAGCCCCATACCATTGCTTCAATTTTTGAGGCGCTACTTTTACCTGGATGGACTGGGGTCCTCCATATGCTGTGACAATGTATTGGTATCTAACACCAAACCCCCCAAAACAACCGGCCTCCTTGTCTTAAGCCTGGAGAGTTGCATTCTTGTCTATTGAATAGTTGCTTGAATGGTGCAAGAGCTCTGAACCAGAAGGTGGAGGGGTATTAAAAAGATTTGAAGGATCCCATCTGGGTCAATCACAGGGCCAGACATTTAATCTTCTGAGCTTTTGGACTCGTGCTGGAGCCTATCCACACACGCTCTGCTAGAGAGAAGTTCAGAAACTCAGGAGATTAAACCTCGATCTGGTGACTGATCCAGGTTGGATCCTGCAACATTATCCTGGGACATGTATTTTTGCCTTCATTTGTATTTCAGCATACTTCAGATTTAGGTCAAGGCAACATGGTGCATTAGAAACCCTTCAAAGGCTGTGGCAGGCCCTAAAGA
The DNA here is from genome assembly GCA_026931265.2 of Tropidonophis doriae. Taxonomy (NCBI): domain Eukaryota; kingdom Metazoa; phylum Chordata; class Lepidosauria; order Squamata; family Natricidae; genus Tropidonophis; species Tropidonophis doriae. The sequence goes on along the minus strand of JAPKID020005650.1, from coordinate 314 downwards.
CTGATTCAAATCTGCAGAGCCTTCCCAGTTCAAAGGTCCTGGTGCTTTCCAGACTCCCTCTACTCTCTGCTACTGTGTCTGCCTTTGCTTTCAGGCTAATGGCAGCCTTTCCTTTCCGTTTAGGATCGCCCACTTTCACAAGTGCCTGAGGTGTATTTGCAGTTGTTAGGCAGATACCCACAAACCAGGTAAAGGTGGCTAAATGTCTATGGAGATTCTCAGTCATCCAGGTCATGGTTGTCCCAAAGGTGCTTTTTCAAGAGGCCACTGGACTTTTTGGTTTTACTTTGAAGACATTTCGCTTCTCATCCAAG
>JAPKID020005649.1:0-11017 GCA_026931265.2 Tropidonophis doriae | reverse complement strand
GTATGCAAATTTACTTGGTATCGCGTCACATTCTCAAAGTATTCTAACTTTTGCTTTTTAATGGTTTTGATGATTTTGCTATTCGCAAATATATGAAATTTTGGAAGAATAATCTGTAGGAAGGGAAATATATGCAATATCTGCCAAGTTTCTATATTTTAATGATGAGAGAAATGAAAAATTCTGGAAACCATATTATTTTTATTAATTACTCAGTGTATCTATTTATTTTTTATATCTTGGTAGTAACATTTCTAGATATTTGAATCTGTTTGGTTATGTGTATTTAGATGTCTTCAATCATTTTAGTATATTGTGACAATACAATTGTCTATTTAATGTTGCCAATATTGCAGCTTTCGTGTATTTTTTAAGCAAATCCAATTTATGAGGGTAAATAATTTTTAGTTTTGTAAAGCTGTAATGTGATCTTTTAACACTCGTCAGTCAACATGCTTGCAATGTTGCTGAGGTATGTAACTTAGTTCCAATTTTCTTCCTTCCAAACTCCACACCTGGAATTTGAGATATAATATTCAATATTGATCAGGGAAAGGAGCTGGAGAAAGGAAGAGAGATGACCTTAATTTAATCCCATTTACCTATGCCATGGCATCATGATAATGTATTTTTCATCTGCAGCAAAAACAACAACAACCATGAAGTAAGCAATAATGACAATCATTCCATGGGTAACAAACAAAATTGCATTTTTATGATGGGAGTGGAGAACAAAGCATAATAATGCTATTTTGTTTGGCAACTGCCTCAAGTGTGCCAGAACTCTAGCCCAGCTGATATTTATTGATCTCTTCATCAAAATTTAAGTGTGCTTGTGTAGTTTTCTTGATAGTTTTGATAGTTAGATTGATAGCTTTCTTTTTTATTGTAGGATTACCGTATTTTTCGGAGTGTAAGATGCACATTTTTGCCCCCAAAAAAGATCCTAAAAATCTGGGTGCGTCTTATATACTGAATATAGTATTTTGGGCCTCCCGAAACCGTACCCCCTTCACAAAAATGGACATGCAGAGGGTTTCGGAGGTCTGTAAAATGCTCCTGGGAGATGGAGAGGGAAAAAATGAGAGAAAAATGGCCCATTTTTTGCTCATTTCGCTCCCCAGACCCCAGGAGCAATCTACAAGCCTCCTAAAGGCTATGCATGCCCTTTGGGGGGGGGGGAAGGAACACTTTGCAGGTGTCTCAAACTCTCTGTGAGCACTGGAATAGGCTAGGGTTATTATTCTTCAGGACAAGCTAATGAGTTTCATCTGTATGATACAGTATGGTCTTCACTGCAAAATACTTTTTCTAATTCTCAGCTAAATATTACTAAATAGTGCTTTGCATAGAAGAGATGTTCTGAAAGCTTGAAAGAACTAAATTGTGAAACAATTGGCATTTATGCAGCCCCTTGCATGAGCCTTTTAAATGATGAAACTGCTTCAACACTTTGAAGAGATGCTCCTTTTGTGCTCCTATACACTGCAAAGAACATTTGTTTTCTGACCGCTATGCACAGCCCCAGTATTACATACTGTATATTGTCAAGTCCTTTCAAGACAAACATGTACCAAGTGTAATCTACATTATGTCTCCCTGTTCACAGGAACAATCTTTCTACCAATTTTTTTTTTTTATCTTTCAGGGCTCAAATTACAGTTTATTCACTTTCAGCTAGATACCACTTCAAGTACTTCCACATTTTAATTGTATTTAGGTTCCCTGTTTTTTTTCTACTTCAATCTTAGCAATACCTTACCTATTTTAGGTTGCTGTCTTTGCAAACATATTACATGCAAATCGCACAGATACTCCCTGTGTCTGGTGTCTAATCAGTTCTATCTGAATAGAAAATATGTACAGCTGTCAACCAATGGCTTGCTACTGCATTGCTACAAGGGCTTTTAATTATTCATAATTATAAAGTACTTCCTCTGATATTAAATTTCAATGCTAGAGGCCACATTTTTTCATTCATTAGAATTTTCCAATGAGATTAATCTATTTTGCATTCTGTCTATAATACATAACTACAGATTTTCAGATTCTCAATGTTTCATCATTATTTTAACAATAACTTATAGAACCAATGTAGCAGTAATTTTACAAACCATCATGGTTGTACATCAGGTGGTGGTGTTTTTACAAATTGCTGTGGATTTCAACTCCCAACATTTCCCAACTAGTTCTGGTAGTTGAAGTCCATAAAAACTGAAAAAAACACTAACATTTATCATTCTAAATTATAGAAAATGCATAGTTTGCAGGAGAGAATTTGGGAGTCTAGGTTAAGGATATACTTCCATTAAAACTGAACATTGAGAAAAAGGGGTCTTCTTTGCATCACAACAGAAACAAATCTGCACCAGGATGTAAAATATATCCTAAAGCAAAACGTCAGTAAACCACACTTCATTTTTCTTTTTTTAGAGTTTTCTGTGTTGACGCTAGTCTCTTCTTCCTCAATTTTTTCTCCCTTGGGTACTAGGTACTCAGGTCACCTTTCATTCTGTGCCATTTTCCTCCTCAGTTTAATTTCTCAACTGACTGCTTATTAGCAGCCACAGCCATTTTTGGATATTTGTTTTAGATTAATTGGCTCTAATCCTGAGTCTTAGCTGTTGCTGAAGTCCAATTTTATAAATTTTGACAATCAGATGTGGATGATGAAAATATACCAGAACTTGGTATACATGGAATGTAGTTTCTTTCAATCGCTAGATTACATCCACACCTGGTGGAACAACTACGAACATCTTTTAATTTATATAACAGGCTTTCATTTATGTAAGCTTGGAGTCAGTGAGATTTCTCAAGGCAGAGAAACAAGGAGCTATGTTTTGTTCCTAAACTAAATATGTTTAGTTTGTTTTGTGAATCTATCTATTGTGGGTTATGTGACTAAACATGGTTAACTAAATCATGGCCTAGAAAATTGTGTCAAGCAGTCTCTGACTCAGATCCCTGATACATCAAACATAATTGTAACTATTGACTGTCCTTGTTTATAGTTTCAAAAAAGGTTCCTCCACACTAATTAATAGCATTTAACTCTGGATCTATGTAGAATAATGGGCTGTATGGCTATTTCTCTTATATGTATTCTTTTATGATGAATCCCACCAACTAGTTTGTCCTTCTTTCCAAATATTCTCCTTTTGATTAATATTCAAGGACGCCTGAAAGGCAAGGGATAACAAAGGATTCAATATTAAGATTTGTTTAAGCTCCTAAGACATTGTGGTTGTACTTACATGATTGCCCAGCTAGTTTCTATCCTGGAAAAAATATCTTTGTTTAGCATTAGCACGGGACTATAGAATCTCCAATGAAGCAGAAAAATAGTTCTCTAATAGTTCAGCTCCCCACTAGCTGCTGAAAATATTTGTAGCCGGTCACCACTTCCTGACAAATTAAAAACAAAAATCTTGAAAAGAAAATATGTATGATACTCACATCAATGTTACTACATTGTAATAAAGGACAGTAAACTGCTATTTGGATTTGCTTGCATCATTTTTCTCATAGCCTGCTGTACTGTTCTTAAATTTCAACGAAATTCCTATTATACTGTAGTTTCAAAAATCTTTCCGAGGGTTCAACACCAAAAGTGTAGACTAAGTATGTGATAATAGAGTGAAAAAAAGATCTAGTTTGCATTTTTCATCATTATGCATTGAAGCCTTAAAGAATTGTTACCAATTTAACAGTACATCTGACAGTGCTTTAGATGCTGAACTCTGGTGTTGTTCTCTTGACTATAGTCAGATACTGAAACCTCAGGCACTGTGATTGTTCTGTGAAATCAATTACTAGGGTATTTTTAGTCATTGCTGGAAGAAATAGGATTGTTACCAAATGAAACAAGTTAGGTTTTTAGGACGTTATGTTATTTGCTAATCAACATGCTAGTAGTTAAGGCACTAGGCTGAAAACCATGAGACTGTGAGTTCAAAGCTTGCCTTAGCCAGCTGGATGACTTTGAGCCAGTCATTGTCCCTCTGGCCAACCACCATACAGGACTGTTATTTTGGGGAAAATAAGAGAAGGAAGAAGTATTACATATGTTCGCTGCCTTGAAGTATTTATAAAAATAATAAAGATGGGGTACAAACAAACACCCAAGGAGGAAAAACTGATGCATTGCGTGTCATGACATCCCTCAAGAAACAAAAATTACATGTCATACTTTATAGTTGACCTATGACACATGGCACATCACTGAATGTTATTACCAGATACAGGATTTAAACAATTTTTTAGATATTCTGTAGCTGTAAATTCTAAGTACTTCCAATTCTGGCACTAATTCTGGCCAGGTGAATGCTACGTTCAGCCTACCTAATGAAAATGAATCAGGAATTCTGCATGTTGTACCCTCGTGTAAAAAAATTAATGATCTGTAAAAGAAAGGAAGGTAAGGGAAGAAATATTAAATACCTCTTTTTATAATCCCATCTTTATTTGTACCTAGCTAGCATAATTTATTAGGCTTTTAAAAAAAACATTTTTTTAAAGAAAACTCTGTCCTGCACCATTTAGTCCTGGTGCATAGATTGCCTTGTAAGTTTATTTCCAGGATAATTACATTTGGGAAAGATAATCCTTTGACTGTTAAAACTTTAATTAGCCCAAAACGTTATAAATCTCCCAGCAAGCCTTGCAAGGGAGAATGGACTAACTCAACCCTTGTGACATTTCTGTCAGCTATTCTGAGAAATCTTTTGGAGTAAAAATGAAATTCCCCACTAAAAACAATAACAAAAAATTCTAACCATATATTGGAGGAAAGTCCCTCTAAAAAATGTAAAATGAAATTCATTTGAGACACAGGTTGTCAGATTTGAAACTATTGCTCATGCTAAAAAAGCATACTGAACCTTCAATATTAAGAATGTTAAGCTCTTAGTAATTTAGAATACCGTGACTAGAACAGCAGAAACCAGCTCCTTTTTTCCCATCATAAAATACAAACATGACAATTTAAGAAATATTTTTTTATTACAAATATGTTATAAGGGTATCAATGGCTATCATTATGGATGCCTGTGGACACCCTCCGGGTTGGAGAGATAGGCAGGATATTTCTCAATGCCATTTGCAGGGAATCACAAGCAGGGAATACCCTGAAGCAAATGGTGAGCCACTGTGTGAGACAGAATGCTGGACTGGATGGGCTGTAACCTGTTCCAGCAAGGCTATTCTTATGTTCTTATGTTTCTGACGCGCCATATGAAGCAGTGGGCAATTAAAGTGGTGTGGGTGTATATAATTTACCTTTTAAAGAAGTGGCAGAATTTTAAGAGTTCAATTTAAAAATAAAATACTTTCATTTCCCTTTACTATTTAAAAGGAATTAAATGTGTTTTTGTTCAGATATTTAACAACAATACATATTATTCAAGTGAAGTTTCAAAACCTGAGTTATTTAATATATTTTGTCACTAATTACATTATATCAGGAGTATGTCTAAGAGGAAATACTCCAAATCCTGAGATATCATGGTGACATAACATTGAGTCTGCTGAGCCCTGCAAGGCTGGTGAGCTCAGGAAACAAGAGCCGCTTGCATTTCTGGAAAGATATTTATTGCTAATAGAGTAATGGGATTTGAAAACCTGATAAAACAACACTTTAGTCTGTGCCTAGCATAATTAAAGCAGGGTTACTCAGGTCTCTTTTTTCTTATTACCCTCTTCCCCTGGTCTAAGAAGTTGCTTGCTGCAGTCCCTTTCTCCTGCCTGCCAGACATTCCATCCTAGAGCCAGGTACTGATGTTGAACAGATATTCAAACATTCAATAAAGATCTGAAGGATTTTGAGAAAAAGGGATTTCAAGAAGATGTTGTGGATGTGTTATACTTGTACATTTGTTTGCAGAGAAATCAATCTACCTACCTACCTATCATCTCTCTCTCTCCTCTTTCTCTCTTTCTTTCTCTTTGTCTCTTTCTCTTTCTTCCTATCTATATCTCTATTTCTACAACTCTATCTCCTTAAAAAAATATTTAGAAAAAAATTGTTTATACATTCTTCTTATCTAATAATAATTAATAAAGGTGAATAGTTAATGTCCTTCTTTTCATCTTGCAGGAAGTCATTGGTTTTCCCAATCTATACATCTACATTCAGTTTTCGTCTTTGTTCCCCAAGTTAATAATAGGATTCCTTTTGTCTTTCTGTAGATATACATAGTCAGCAAGCAATAGTCTTTCTTTTTATGTAGCATATCAAGGAATGTGCAATTTTACCTTTTCTTTGGCTGTTTCTTTTGAGTGCTTTTTAAAGGGTTCATAATGCCTTTCAGCAATAAAAGTATTTTCCTGATGGCTGAAAAAGGTATAATCCAGCTCTTTACTGGGGAAAGTATGGGGTTGACTGCCAAATAGTTTATTCTGACAGAGACAAGGATGAATGCCAAGTTAAACAGAGCAATAGTACTTTTGTTTCTAGCAAATGACTTGAATTTAAAATGTGGCTAAGCATAAGAGAGTAATGGGGATGAATCAGCACAAAGCTCATGGAAACAACTGAAATTAAAACACACCATTTGGCATCAAATTCATTTAGAAGATAATTGCATATAGGATTCAGTCCCTTTAAAAGAAATGTGGATGTTTCTCATTCCCTCAAGGGTAGGTTAATGTGGCAATGTAGTATGATTTGATGTTACCTGCATAATGCATATTACTTACAAGGTCTCCTCATCAGGAAATAATCAGACTGATAATGAACATTTTGAGCAGCCAATCCATCTGGCTATATTTTCAGCTTCACCATACCAACCTGTACATAACAACTGTTGCGTGAAAGGGTAATAAAAATGGAGCCCCAGATCCAAAAAGTAATACAAAGGAATTATACAAATTAAGTCGTTTGTGTGTGTGTTTTGTTTCCTCAGGAGAAACCCAAACTTCTGGAACCTTTGGATTATGAAACAGTAATTGCAGATATTGAGAAGAATGTTGAAAATGATCGTCTGAAAGACCTCTTTTTGTTCCCTGAAGATGACTTTTCAGTGAGTGATTGGTGTTTACTAACAAAGCTAAGTCTCATTTAAAACTTTGTCAAGATGTTTCAGTTTTTATGCCTTGTACCACCTGAGACAGTATTGTGCTCAGCTTGGTTTCATTTTTTTTTTAAATTCAAGATACCTGGCTTGATGTAAAAAGAGGATTGATTTGGCCAATTCAAATACAATCGTTTCTTGTCCTGTACTTTTGACCTTTAGATTCAAGAGTGTCGAAATAGATATAAAACTGTAGAAAACTAAGAAGCTTTCAAGGTTGATGTTAATCCATCAGGATAGGCCAAATCATGAAACAGATTCAACAAATTTGGCTGGAATCCACTGTATTGCCATAGGCTACAGTAATAGATTTTGATCAAATAGAATAGAATAGAAAGCCTGATCAAATTTTCCCATCCCTCCCTCCTTTCGTCTATCCAAGGGATGTCCATCCTTAGCAACTTTTAAGACTTGTGGACTTCAACTCCCAGAATTCTCCAGCCAGCAGGTTAGACACCACTGCTCTATACTCTAATGAGAAGTCAGTCTTATTTCTCATATTTCCTTCTGTTTCCTGTTCTCAAAGCATTGTCTCTGCCTCATATCTCCAAGGTTATCTCCTTGGCTAGAGCAGGGGTGTCAAACTTGATTTCATTGAGGACTGCATCAGGGTCTTGTGACCTTGGGGGTCTGGCGTGGGTGTGGCCAAAGTGGGCATGGCCAGCTTGACAATACTTGTGTCGGGGGCACCTATGATCACCCGGGTACTCTGCCAGAAAAAACAGGCTCCCAAGCTCCGTTTTCAACTGCGCCAGCCTCCTGCAACCCTCTGCCAAGGAAAACAGAGCTCGGGAGGGCCATGTGTGGCCTCCCAAGCTCTGTTTTCCCTGGCAGTCACCACCGGGCCAGTCCTTTACTGGCAGCATCTCGGACCAGATCTAAACACCACGCAGGCTGGATCTGGGCCCCGGGCCTTGAGTTTGACAGTCCTACTCTAGATAAACCGAGTTAATGAAAGACTCATCAGACTCTTTCCTTTGGTAACTTAGGGATGCTTTTTGGTTATACTAAGCTTATTAGGTTTAGTCCTCACAAGATAATAACCCCTAAGTTTAATGGGAATAATGGTTCATAGAATCTTTAACATTCCATAACATTCTTCATGTATCTTTTATTCCCCTGGAAATTATCAATGGTAAAATAGCATTCTTCTATAAATCATTCTTTTTGTAAATGTATTCAATGTACACTGGTACAGGATATATGTAGATCTCTCAGTTTCTAATACAACAGTTAGATTTTTTTTTAACATACTGCTGACGTCACATTTTAAGTGCCACTGTATTTATCACAAGAAAACCTCTTTAACAATTACACATTGTTGTGAAATAAAAAACACAGAAGACAGGACATGAAGTTTTTTTCTGCCATAGCTCTACTATTATAGAATAGTGTCCTTTTAGATGCCAGATTAATCCCAATCAAAACAATACAAAGGGATTAAAAATATTAGTTTTAATATTAAAGGTTAATTGTGGTTATTGGTTGTTTTATGGTTCTTTTTTAGATGCTACGCTATACTATCATGGATTTTTACTTACTTTAGATTTTAATCACAGTTAAAAATAATATTTTGTGGATCTTTAACTGTGATTCTGTAAACCACCATATATCTGTTTGGATTTAATGATATATATAACTAATAAAAACAAATAAATAAATAAATATAATTCTTGCACCAACCTATTCCAGGTCTCCTCTCGAGAGTAGCTTAAAATAACATTATTTTATGAACAGTTTTTTATGATGATAATGCTTCTGCTAAATTCTAAGAAGAGAAGCTTGTTGAATCTTGAAAATTGCTATGAAATTCTTCCCAGAAATATTCATACTTTATTTTTTTTGTAACATTTGAGATTTGTATTTAATATTTGCAAATTTTGACTAATATTACATAAATCAGAATATTGGAGTTTCCTGATATTTGAAATATTAGCATTTATTTTCATGTACTTTTATGGATTATATTCAGGGGTGGGTTCTGGCTTCTGTTACTGCTGGTTTGCTTATCTATTACTGCTGGTTTGCTTTGCGTGCATGTGCAGAGTAAAAAAATAGATAGGCACCACCAATAGAACCAGTTCAGCACCATGGCTGTCGAGTTACTACCTACTTGGCTGAACTGGTCCAAGCTGGTAGAAACCCACCTTTGATTATATTATATTTAAGCAGGGACTGAATAATTGTCTATCTAATATTTTCATTAAAAATTGGACCTTAGCCCCTATTTAATTTTTTAATGTGATGCTGCAAGTTTGGCAAATAGTTTGGAGCTGGCTTCTCTAATACTTGTGGTTAACACTTTCCTTTATTGCCAATATTCAATTTAGAATAAAATAATAGAGTTGGAAGGGACCTTGGAAGTCTTCTAGTTCAGCCCCCTGCTTAAACAGGAAACCTTCGCCACTTAAGACAAATTGTTATCCAATCTCATGTTAAAAACTTCCAGTGTTGGATCATTCACAACTTCTGGAGGCAAGTTGTTCCATTGATTAATTGTTCTAATTGTCAGGAAATTTATCCTTAGTTCTAAGTTGCTTGTCTCCTTGATTAGTTTCCACCCATTGCTTCTTGTCTTACCCTCATTTTAGCATTAGCATTGGTAGGAATAATTATATAAGAAAAAGAACAATGGAAAACATTTCCATCAGCTCCTTGGTGGTTCCCAGATTCTGTCCCACATAACTGCGGCCTTGGTCCAAAGCACTTTTGCAGTGGTTACCAAATTATAATGATTCCTGAATACAATACCAGTAAAAGAATTATTGAATTAAATGCAATGCTACATGCTTTTCTCTTAATTGATAATGCCATTCTGGAAGCAAAATAATTTAGCTATTACTTTGACTGTCATGTCCATGATATTATTTCAGCAGTTTTTCATTGGTAAATGTTAATCTACATATGGACAGAAGTGTTTTAGCAATTGGGAAGTTAAACTGATGGTATCAGATATGTCTCCACCAACCCATTTTCAATTCGGTAAAGAAAGAAAATTTTAAAATAAGCATATGAAATCTTCCTGCCTTTTCATGTTTTGTTATCCTTGAGGAAGTTTTGTTATCCTTGAGACAGTTTTCTCCATTCCTGGATTGCATTTGGCATCAGAGCTATGAAAAAAGAATAATATGTGTAATAAACTTTGCATTTAATGAGGTAGACAAAGGTTTTTTGCAATAATATCTTAATGTAAATACATCAACCATTGGTCTTGCAAAACAAAAATTAAATTATAGTGATGCATTAGGGAACACACAGGACAGAGAGCAAACTGTATAATTCACTTTATTGTAACAGATGCCACAACACTCTGAAACTATAAAGGTTTTTCAATTTCCTCCTCAGATTTTTCAATCAAAGGTAGCATTTTCCCTGGCAGATCCAAATGTTTTAAATAAATAGAATGTCCATCTGGCTTTCCTGAAGATTATAATAATCTCTTTCAAATTGTATGGGTAGAAATATTCGCATGTTAACGTATGCATATAAATCTCAGTTTATATAAAATTATGTACAAGGTTTGACATTATGAAAATGGTTTGCAATCCTGTCTCTTAATTGTATCAGATTGGCTGTTAACAATATTTTACTGTTACTATGAATAAATTGTAAGTGCTTCTGTATCACAACTTGAAATATATGTGTAAAGAAATATATTTAAAGTAAATTCCATTACAGATTCAACTTCAGAAGGAAGGAAGAAAAAAGCAGCAGTTGTTTCCAGGGTTATTGAATTTATTTTTCCATGATATTTATGTTAAACTGGCAAAACAACCCTTGCATCGACAGATAAAAAGAAAGCATTTTCCAGCTAAGCTAATTTGAGGACATTAACCCATCTAATTTACCATATTTTTCAGAATATAAGATGCACCGGAGTATAAGACGCACCCAGGTTTTGAAGAGGCAATTTTTTTTAAAAAAAGTAGGTAGGTAGATAGAGG
>JAPKID020005648.1:0-11017 GCA_026931265.2 Tropidonophis doriae | reverse complement strand
GGGGGGGGGGGGAGAGAGAAGCAAGATAAGTCAATTTCATATAGGATGCATTTGTGTCTTTAAAGACTTCCACTGTGGGAGGGGGAAATCAGGATCCAAGGAGGGGGGGGGGGAGAAAAGATGTTTCAGTCTGCTGTGGTCCTTCAGACTTCCCTTTCCAGACATGGCTTTGAGAAGTTTGGCTACAGGGGACTGTAGCCTGAGGCAGCTTGGTAGCCCCCACTTTGCTAACTGTTCTTTTTTTCATTTCTTCCTTTGCTTTTTGTAGTCTCTGACTCAGGAAGAAGGTGTGTATTCTCTACTAGACACGTAGAAGAAGATGAAAACCAATTAGGGTTGAAATAAATGCAGGAGAGTGGGGGGGGGGGGAGAAGAAGAGAGGGAACGAGAGTGAGTGTGAGTGTAATGTAATTGCTCTTGCACTAAAAGCTGAGGTGAAAATTTAGGGCAGGTGGAAGTTTCCAGGGCACTTATGAGAGGCAAATCCTAACAAGAGGATGGAAATGGATATAACTTCATTTATGACCAAGGTTTCAGTAACAAACTTTTTTATTTCCCCTACACCCTCCTTACCTTCGCCAGTCTGAATGTTTTTAGGAAGGTTTTTGTTTGCTGATGTGTGTGGGGGGGGGTTGTTGGAGTCCCTCCTACCATGTATCTTATATTGTTTGGGGAATGCGTGAAACTAACATGAGAGGGGAGGAAAAAAGAATATAGTTTTTTAAAGAACTGTGGGGCTGCAAAGGCAGTGATGGGAGAGAGATTTCATATTTAAACAAAATCACGATGACAGCTTTTGTATAATGTTGAATGGATTTTGAATATAGGAAAAAAAATAATTCTGTTTACCAACAATAATACCTCTTTGTTTTCTTTTAGATGTTTTCACCTCCTGTCAGCAGTGGGAAGAATGGACCAACTTCTTTGGCGAGTGGACACTTTAGTGGCTCGAGTATGTACAATTTCTGTTTGGAATTCAGTTGAAGTGTCCTTAAAGTATTTTTTGTTTTACCCTACATGTACGGTTAGCATGAGTTTGGGGAGCATAACTTTAGCTTGGATTAAGGACTTATATTAAGATCAGTTGAAGTGCTCTATTGTTCATATTGCCAAATGTTTCGTTTAGTATCTTAGGAAGAAGAATTCCATGTACATATATGTATGTATGTATATTTTGCAGGACGTAGTTTAAGATGCAAACCTTTTAAAACACACCTTTTTTTGTTATATAAGAAGCAAAACCCAGTTCCCTAAAGGGAGTAATTATTTTCATGTTTCAAAAGAGGAATAACCATTTTATAGTTCTATTTTGGTATCCATCCTTTTTTTTTTCTTTTCATCCTAATTTGTTCTTAGCATTAGCATATACAAATTTGGCCATCTATTAGCTACTGTCTGGGCAACACTTCTGACCATAAGCTGAAATCCTATTACAGTGACTTTCTTGATGATCGTAACAGCTTTGAAAAGAAAAAAGAGCCTGTTGATATTAATGCAAATATTTATTATCTGTGTATGTGTTGAAAAATGTGTTATATTCATTGCAAATAGTTATTTTCTTGTGACCCAAAGAAAGGGTCTGGTTTTTTGATGTAGGAACCTCTGAATATAATAATAATTGAATGTGGAATACAGAACATGTTTATGTATTGGGAATAATTCATTTTCTGTCAGGCTAGCAGTGTGAAAGACACATCTGAACTGTTCTTCCCTTATAGTAATTGTATTTTATAGTGCTTCCTGCATTACTGAATGTTGTCCTTCGGATGTGTTTCTGATACATTTACAATTAAATAGCTGCAGTGTATTCAACATTTTGGCAATTGCACATAACTGTTTACTGACCAAAATTCTATGAGAGGAGCATCTGTGAACCAGATGTTAAATTTTGATAAGACTTTACAAGTTCATTATCAGTTACTGTGTACGGCATTACCATGCTATCAAATTCAATAGCAAAACTCCCAGTGGTTTCGACAGGCCTGGACTAAGAATTCAAATGAATAAGAAATAAAATGATGCCCAGTTTATTATATATTTAATTATTTTAAATAGTTTTCTTTAAAAAATATTTTGAATGTTTTTATAACATTTTTTAAAAAATGGTATCCTGACAATTAGGATAGCCATCTATTTGAAATTACTTTATATTTTGTTGCATCTTCAGCTATTGTCTGGTTAATTCATGGTTTTAAAAATGAAGGAATCTCTAACTTGATAGTTTACTAACATTGGATCCATATACCCTGATCCCTAAATACACATTCGTTATCCATTTCTTTATAATGTAGTATTTTACCAAGAAGTGTTCTTTTTTAAAACAAAACAATTGTTCTAGTATAATCTTTTAAAGAATGTATATAAGGAGATTTTTTTCATTACATAAGTAGTATAAATTATTTGTGCCAGATAACTCATTTTATATTTAATCAATATTACAGATAAAAACTGTTCTAACAAGTATTAGCAAGATGCTCATTTTTAGGGATTTGCCTTAGCTTAATAATCTCCTAAGAGACTATTTTATCAACAGTTTTAAAAGGATGAAAAAAACCTTTTGGAAATCTAAGGACAAAAATGAGCATTTTATTATATGCTTAAGCAACCATCTTGCTTTGATATGCAAATAGCTGAAAAGAAGAAGAAAACACAAAAGCACCAAGTAAGATACTAAAATTAAACTGAAGAGATTTCAAAACCAGGCTATTTTTTTTTCTTAAGTCACCTTAAAACCAGAGTTCTAAAAATACCTTGTCAGCTCTTGAATTTGATAAACTGATTTCCTATTTATGAATGAGATAACATTAGAATATACTAAGCAGTTTTATGTTCTAGCTTACTTGATTAAGTAGCAGTAATAACAATGTGTCAAAATTGTAGAGATTTGTGTGATTACATAGAATAGGTTTTCTAAAAAAATCCGTAAGGAATAGCTTTTAAAATGAATCATTTAGTAGGAAGAAAAGTTGATAGAAGCCAATATGTTATGAATCTCTCGAAATCTTAAAGAAAGCTTGGGACCTGAAATTATGTTTACTATACTTTGATTCCTGATCTTATTGTTTCTTCATGTGTTTTTGACAAATGAACTATGCAGAGGAGTCCTGTACTTGTATAGTTGCATTATTGTTATGCTGAGTCAAAATTTGGTTCTGTTATAAAGTGGTAGGAAATACTCTTATGATGACATTTTAATACACACACATTGCTGCAGAAAACCCAGCATTACTGTAGCTTAATGTCATAGTTTGGTCCATGGATAAGTGTACTAAATAAATACGTTGTGTCCAGTTGAGACTTAGATTTCACTTGTTTTCTGTTCAGAATCCGAAGCAATCTAGAGGTTGGTTGGGAGACAATTTAAGATATCTTTTTACATCTCTGTTAAAACGGGTACTCATTTGATGAAAGGATGGGAGGAACTGGTTCGAGATTTTTAGTATAAAGCAGAATATTGCAAACAAATTGTATGTGTGCATATTTATTTTTTTTTTTAAAAACTTCATTTCATACGAAATGATCTGGCGTGGCATGTAATGTGTGAATGAAAAGAAAACAGGCCTGGATTTTCCTTTAAAGTTTTAATTTGCCAAATGTGGTTCCTTACTACCTTTAGAACTTGGAAGGCAGAGAAGGAAAAATGACTGTAACCTGAGCCACAGGCCTGACATTCTCAGGGTGCATTTTTCACATGAAAGGGTTTTGTCAAGGCTTTAAAGGACTAGCAGTTTTTGTTTGATGTTTGCAGGTGTTCAACAGAAAGCTTTAAAACAATCCAGCCATAATGGTTCAGATTCTTTGTGACCTTAAAACAGGGAGACTTGGGGGAACATGTAAATAATGTTTAGGTGCCTATCCCGACTCTGAATAGTGTGTAGCCTATGGGTTGGATTATTCTTTGCCAGTTGACTTTGGGATATTAAGAGACAAATTTCCACAGCCTTCAGAAAGGTTGCCAGTATTAAGATGATGATTGCTTTTTGTTAAAAATTGTTTAGAGCAAAATTATGGTAAACTGTTGAGATCTTGGTAACATCTGCAAGCTGGAATGCTCAGCTATATTCAAGAAAGGTTATTTTTCATTTCGTTTTTCCCTCTACTTGTGATTTGCTTTGCCTGCTGCACAAATATTTGCTTTCACATATGTTTTTAAGAACATCTTAAGGATCTCTCCCGTGCAGGAGCCGTGACAATTTTTAAGGAGCCAAACTTTTCCAAATGTGTATCTGTACAGACCCTCTCACAATGTTCCCTCTGATAAGTCCTTCTAGTAGTCTCTTTCTAGAGGTCATGCTATGTCCATCCATCCTTTCAACCATTTGAAATAGGAGAGCTAAGACGGAGCTTTGATTAGCACCTTGAGCTGTTGTGTGTGCATCATTTGAACCTAAAACTGGTCTGTTCTTTATTCCTTTATAGTTGATATGTTTATTCTGGAAGGTGAAATAGGTTATCTTTGCCATAGTTTTCTAGTGACTTATAGGAATGTTTGGTTGATATTTTCATTGGTTTATTTGCAGATCCTAATTTGTGTCACATGTTGAAATTCTTCGCTAGAACCCTAGCCCTGATTCTCATAAAGAGTGATAATTCTATGTGTGGGCTGAACCATTTAAGATTGGGTTCCCATAGGATTTACCCATAGATAAAATTCCCTCCCATGGGGAGAAAATTATAACAGCAAGAAGAGTTTTAATTCAGCCTTTGCCTTGACATAGGGTTGTTTTTTAATGTAGGATTTTTTTTTAAATGGAAGAAGATATATTCATGATAGGTATTGACTGACATTTCCTATGGTAGAATAGATATCATTTATTTTTAAATCCTTTCATCTTAAAATAAGTACCTTGTTTCAAAATTGCTTTTCTATGAGCCTTTTTGTATTCATTTGTAGAATTAAACTTTATTCCTTAGGTATTTTAAAAAGAGGTTCTTAAATGAAATTTCCTTCTTCAAACTGATCTCCTGAAATATCTGTTTATTCAAATGTTATCCTACTCTCTGACAGGTGCTCTGAGTAGGTTATTACAAATTTTAAAATCTGAAGCAAAAATTAAAATCTGACAACTTTAAGAAATTTTCTTTCTTATAGACTTCTCTACCCATTGTTGTGACTTTTAGAGCTATTTTACTGATCCCAATATAGATGTGATACATGTTATTATCAGGTGGAGCAGTGAGACTAAAATACTCCAATGCAGATTATTTTAGTTCCATTGCTAAATAACAATAAATGTCTATTTGAAGAAAATAGAAATATGAAAAAAATAGATGCTTATATTCTAAACATTAGGAAAATGTAACAATTTAGATATTATCTAATATAATTATCCATTTAAAAGATACCCAATTTTTAAGCAGTACATTTTGACTTATATGTACATGTGTATAGACAGACACACAGAAATGTACATAAAATCAGAAAAAAATATCATCCAATACAGATTCATAATTAAATTGTGTAGAGTTACAACTATAAAGGATTAACATGACTAAAAGTAATACTTCAATAAGGGAAGAGTAGAAAGTATGATATAATATGAAGATGGACTTTATTAGTATATACAACTATAATTACTTTCATGCATAATATTATTTAAATATAGTTGCACCAAAAATATAGTTAGTTCATAAATTGAAAATACATACATCATTTAAAATGATTCTTATATAGTGGATGATGCTATTACTTTCAAATATATAGTTTGTATTGTATTTTTTAGATTTATTCTAATGCTCTAGTTTTTTCCCTTACTATTATATAAATATTATTTACGTAAAAAGAGCTTCAGTTCCTATCTATGTTTTGTTATAATATGTTCAGGCATATTCTCTTTTCAACAATTTATGGGTTACTGTGTGTCCAGGCCCGGAAGTACTCAAAAATATAATTAATTACCTGCCACATTTTTTTCAGCACTGAAGCCTTTCAGTCATATATGTAAACTATTCCACAAAACAGCATTCCTATTGAGACACTATTCCCCAAACTTACCACTTAAATGCTTATATTTTCTGATGCGCCTTAATCTTCTCAGACCTAAGCCTCAGACTTTATAATGTAATATTCTTGTGTGTAAATTAATGGAAATGTGGCTTTTTTCTTCAAAAACAAAAGCATAGTTTTGCCTATGAGCAGAGGTCAATCAGTAAGAACTGTTATGTAATTGGTAATTAAGAAGTGTTTATGTAAATATATGAAATATTTTGTAGTGTACTTATTCGTGCTAGTCAATGTAAAATAGTTATTTAATCTAGAAGTTTAATTTTGTTTATATTTGTTGTATTTAATGTGATCAATATTAATAAAGGGCTTTTATGTCACACTTTAAAATGTTGTCCTTTATGCTTGCTGTTCCAATAATAACTCCAATAATAAAAATGTACTATTCAGAGCTGTTCTGAAAATAGTTGTATATAAATTTATCATTTCTTAAGAAATCTTTGGGACACGATGCTGAAATACAGGCTAAAAGCAAAATTAGTGCCATATATTATCTTAGGTTAAAAAGAGCCATGTGGTATGTGTCGGATATTTGAACATGTTAGGTTTTAATCTTCTGAATTTATAACAAAATATCTGTAGTTCTGCTTATAAGCAATGACTAAACCTTAAGAGGAAAGGCAACGTACTCTTAATCAAAATTGAGGATCAGGCTTACTTGTAACAAGTAATGTGGGATACAAGTGAGAGACTAACTGAATGATTTGTATTCATGTCAGTGCACTTGTTCATCAATCAATACCATTCATTTGGTTTGGGCAATATTTCCTTTATATGCAATAGAAAAACTCGAAGTTTTCAGAGATGATTGTTTGCTTCATTTATTGTTCCACCAGAATCCAGGAGGTTCTTTGTGTAGCTGATAGTTGACTAGGGCACAGATGCTAAACCCAATTTTCTAAGTGGAGAAATGGATTGAATCTGTAGGTATTGATATCACTACCCAGGCATCATTGGGTTTTACATGTATGTATCCTTAGACATGGCTGGCTAACTCATGATTCATTTACATTTTATGTAAGGTCCTATCACTTCCTGACAACTTGTAGAAAAATTAATGTACAGACTTTGTTAAATTGGGCTAATGGCATTCATACAGCAATAGGCATATATGCTCACATATATTTATCTAATTTTAAAACTCACAGCAATGAAATCTTTTGACATGTAATAAAAATGGTCAAAAAAAAAGTTCAGAATTGGTTCAGCAAATTCTTTTATTTAGAAAAAGGAAGAGCTCAATTGTCTTTGTTAAAGGGGATAATGAATTAAATAACAAATTCTCAGAAATAAATTAAATAATATACTATACACTAATGCTTTGAATTTTCTTATGCATGCATAGGAATTAGGTTTTCATAAACTGTTTCATTTTAAGATTAATCTTTAATCTGTTAATATAAACATACTCATTTTGTAAGCATTGTGGATCAAACATTTACAACTAATGGTAAGCTATGTCTTACATCAGGAAGTTTGTGACTTAGCAGAGCCTACAGAAAAGTATATTCTCCCAGTGACCCCAGGCCTGTGGTTTACAGTGTTTGGTATTAAGAGGCTATTTAGATCCATTCCCAGAAGCCAAGATAACAGACCTACAATTGCTTAATCAGGAACAGTGTGTATGTTTCTAATGGTCTGGGTTTTAAAGATCATTTATTGAATTGTTCTTGAATAAATGTTTTGTCAGTGTGGTGGACACTGTAAGAAATCAGATAAAATAAAGAAACTGAAGTTGCAAAGCAGTGTAAACTCTATGGAGTATCTGAACGATTTATGAATATGGTTTCTAAAGATCTGATGTATGTAGCTAGTTAATTATAGGTAATTATTTCTGTGTGTGCAGCAAAAGAGGAATATATATATTTATTGCATTTGATACATACATAGGATGCATGTTTTCTTTTTACATAGAAATGATGATATGTGTAATAAATTAATCATGCATGAAAATGCTCCTTAGAGGAAATATTAAATTAATTTGGAGGCACTTTTCATATTTATATAAATACATTCAGAATAGTTTTGTTGTGTGCTGCTAAACATTCGTGGCTGAAATGCTATATGCATTTCCTGTCCTCAAATCCTGTTGATTTTCAGAGTTTACTTCTGAATATACATACAAAATCTTAAACTGAGAACTAATAACAAATGTATGTATGTCACAGAATGGTTAGAAGGTGGCTGCAAAATATTGGAATTTTAGAAAAAAACTCAGACGTGCTTCTTCTTTGAAGTATTTTGGTGTTATATCTGTACAAGTGGTCCTTGACTTGTAACGGTTTACTTGTAACGTTAAAAGTTACAACGATGCTGAAAAAATGAAAATTATGGCTGTTTTTCATGCTCACGAGTATTGCAACATCCACATGATAAAAATTCAGATGCTTGGCAACTGGCTCATATTTATGACGGTTGCAGCATCCCAAGGTCACATGGTCAACTTTTATGACAACCTGACAAGCAAAGCCAATGGGGAAGCCAGATTCATGGAATGACTCTGTTACTAGTTTAACAACTGCAGTGATTTTCTTAACAGGTCATAAAGTTGAGGCAAAATTCACTTAACAATTGTTTCACTTAGCAATTTTGGGTTCAATTGCGGTCATAAGTTAAAGGTCACCTGTATTCCTGACTGTTTCTTGGATGTTAGGTCCAACTGAAGATTGAAATTAGAGTTTAGAGTTTATTGTTTTTTTATACTGCCCTACTCCCGAAGGACTCGGGGCGATGTACAGCCAAAATAAAAACAAATATATAAATATATAAAAACAAATATATAAAAGTTATATATTTTAAAAGCTTTTAAAAGACATAATTAGAGTCTTTGCTGATATCATATGCTTGCAGAATCTTTTCTTAATTATTTTCAACTCGGAAGAACTAGTTAGTGATGTTGGAATTTATGTTTTTGATAAATATGACTTTATCAGTGCTATAAGGTATTTAACTATGATTTAAAGCAACAGTTTCAAAATGCATTGGCTTCCAATTTACTGTTACATCATTACCTTTGCAAAGGTACAATACATTCCTGAGTAGATTAGAATTTGAAGAATTTAATTTGAAGTATTGCATCATTGAAGATTGTGACATGCTATAGGATCTCCCTTTTTTACCCCTCCAACTGAGTCATCTGTTGGGACATTTGTGGATTAGTAACTCTTAGTAGCAACTCTTCACATCAGAAGATATCTGACTTTTCAGAATTTGCAGAATTAGATCTGTTTTCTGTGGCCCTCAGTAGTGATTTATGTAGTTTGTCTGCAAATCTTCATCTATTTCTTCTTGCATCCCTGCTTTTTGTGCTGCCTAATCAGATGGATACTCTAAAATCTGCAGATTTCTGCAGTATTTTGATTGGTTCTAACACAGATTGTTGTTCAACTCTGGTATTTGATGACGACTGTGTTTTGTTGTGTACATAACATGGTTACCTTTATTTTTTAATATTTCTTGAAGTCTACATCTGTTTTCATGGTGAAGGAAAGATAAAGTAGTGATATGATTTCATTTTTTTATCCACAACTTTACAGACACACACACACACACACACATTACTCCATGTCGAATTTTGACAAGATTGTTGAATAATTGGAGGTACCTGAAGTTTTCTGTAGCCTTTTTGCTTAATACCTTTTGTCTTCCTATCGATAATGCTTCTGTACTCTTAAATAGAAAATTAAATCTTGTTTATTCATTTGGAAAATATTATCTTTGCTAGACTATTGGAGGTTGCTCTTTTTGGGGGGCGGGTATGTGTGTGGAGAATAGGAAAGAAAAAGATAAATCACATTATTTAATAACCTTCCGTTAAATTCCAAAGCACCATGAACAACTAATAATGATCTTCCTTTTCCCCTCTCCCCCACCAATAAAACGAAGTTTTAAAGCTGACATAGATTTGAAATATTTGGTGTATGGGATTTATTAACTGCATCTGTTTTTTTTCAAAGTTAGGTTGTTTGTGTCATATTGCTAAAGCATATTGTAAGCACATTTAGCATCCTCTCTAATTATTTTTTAAGGCTCTGCTTGCCTTCATTGCCGACTTTTGCAATTCAAAATTCTTTGATGATGGTTAGCGGAGTTTAAAGCGTCTTTCTAGAGGAGCATCCACTTTTAAAGTAGCTTGTGAATTTAAGCAGCAGCTGCATTTACAAGGTGTCCTGGGTGAAAAAGGTTATATCTAGCATGCTGTCATTGTTATTTTGTCAGCATCTTAATAGTATTCACTTAGATTTTTTGCTTAACAACATAAAATACCTTTTTATTTTCTTGCTGACAATTGGAATACTCTGTGGACACCCTTAAAAATCCACATAGTCTTTCCCCCTTCTATTCCCAATTGTTTTTAATTCAAAACTTAACTTGGAGTTTGGCTTTTTCAAAGTTATTATAATTTTTACGTGAAAACAAACACTGCAGAATGAGTGCAACGGATCTACTAGCTGTAATTTGGTTTAATTCCGGGTTAATGGAAATGATCATCCATACCGATAAAACATGCAGGTAATTAGGGCCTTCTGGATCGTAGTTCATTTCCATTATGACCTCCTTTATTTTTAATCACTTCGTGCCTCTTAATTTATTCCTTGCACCATTCAGTAAGACAGCTAAAGCAGTCAAGTATTTCTTGCACTTTTAGCGTCTTCATTTTGGATTAATCTACATATTTTCGTTGTTGTATTTGGGACCAATCTTTACGCAATTCACGCTCAGTCATAGATTCATCAGAAAAGCAACAGAATAACAGAATAATAGAGTTAGAAAGGACTTTGGAGATCTTCTAGTCCAGGGGCGGCAAACTCACATTGTCATGGCAGTGTCACATGACGTATTGTGACTTTTTCCCCATTTGCTGACCCGGGCATGGGCGTGGCCAGTGCATGATGCGTGGGCTGTGAGTTTGAGAGTCCTGTTCTAGTTCAATTCCCTCCTGAAGAAGGAAACACTAGACCAGGGGTCTGCAAAGTTGGTGCTTTTAGGACTGGTGGACTACAACTCCCAGAA